>ML794626.1:226283-257827 GCA_009831015.1 Picea engelmannii
AGCACTATCCATCTAGGATAGTTTCACCAACAATTTCCTTGATCTTCATCTTGTTATTCCTCATACAAGTCCATTACCCAAAACTTTGTGCTACGGGTCTTTCTTCAAGGGTTGACATCAATGACAACCAACCTTAATCAACATTGCTGACATGATTCGTCAATGATGTAGGTTGGAGATAGATTATCGACCAGACTCACATGTGGAGTAGAGGGGTCACACACGACTACCATAGATGTTGAGGGAGAGGTGTGGACAACAGTCCTACCATAGCCTACTAGCACTCCCACTGTGGCTCGAACTGTAGGTTAACATTTACCTATTTCGAGAGGACCCAC
Organism: Picea engelmannii; assembly: GCA_009831015.1. Taxonomy (NCBI): domain Eukaryota; kingdom Viridiplantae; phylum Streptophyta; class Pinopsida; order Pinales; family Pinaceae; genus Picea; species Picea engelmannii. The sequence goes on from ML794626.1 coordinate 226,622, forward strand.
GTTGTCATGAGGGAAGACTATGATAGTCCCTCACGATGATTCTAAGGGGAGCGCAATAAGGTGGGGGCCTTATTCCTTAGAGACCATTAGTCTACAACAATTTCACCTAGCAGAGTATTGAGTCCAGGGGTTTTTTATGTTTACCAAGTCAGTCAAGAGGCGAGTGGCACCCTTGGAGGACGTGGTGCATCCTGAAGGGCATGTCGCGCAAGGGAAATAGATGAGGCAAGTGGCACCCTTGGAGCACGTGGTCCATCCTGAAGGGTACGTCGTGCAAGGGAAACAGATGAGTCCAGTGGCACCCTTGGAGAACATGGTGCGTCCTGAAGGGCACATCGCGCAAGGGAAACAGATGAGGCAAGTGGAACCTTGGAGCACCTAGTGTGTCCTGAAGGGCACGTTGCATTTATAATGATAAATAAATGAACCCAGATGGTCTTAGGACTAATAATGTGACAAGAATTTTTAAAACAAGTTCCCTAATAAAATGTCACCCATGGAATTTAAAGCCTAGGTCTAATTTATACTAGTGGCAAAATTTTCTCTATCCTTTTAACAATATATATATATATATATATATATATATATATATATATATATATATATATATATATATATATATANAAAAAGAAAAAGGGGGGGGGGGAAGGGAAAAAGGTAACTTCCACACCTACCATTTTGAATTTTAAATAAAAAGGGGAAAGAGGAAATATAAAATAATTAAGAAACTAGGAAACGAGGGAAACATCAAAAGAAAAGGGAAACACAAGGGAAAAAGAAGAAAGACAAACTTAGTAAGGTATCTACCATTTAATAACTTTCTAATTTTAAATTAAGCTAGTAAATTAATAGTGGGGAAAGTCATTAAAAAATGTAAGAGAATTTGGGGACACCTAGGAGTGAATGTAGGAGTGACTCTAGGTGGGTGAGGGAAATAAGGGTAATTAATTAATTAAAGAAATTAATTTATGGAGAAATTAAGGGGATGGGTGACACTTGTATGGGGAGAAAATTTTAGGAATTAATTTTTAAACATTAATTTAAATGGGATTTTTGGAAGGTAAAGGGGTTCGAAACTCTATATCATGGAGGGAGGAGAAGGATGGAGGGGTCTTCTGTTTTGCATAACATTATTTTCCATAAATCTCTACTTGATTGACTTAGCTTGTAGGAGTTGGGATACTCAGCTCAGTGAGGAGTGGTAGCTCAGCCTTGCGAGGCGAGATGGGAGCTAGATGATTCTCTGGTTAGCCTGTGTGATCCTTTTGTGGCTTGGGTAGCTAAGGGAGAAGAAGAGCACCCCTAGCATTGGCTGGGAGGTACCGGTGAAGTCTCATCGGTTGGAAAGCGGGAGTTGCATGGAGCGCACGGGAATTCAACTTATAGCGGGCGATCAGGCGACAGTATGCTTTCTTCATTTTGTATGGTAGATTGTTGTAGGATTTATGCTTAGGATCTGCTTGTTTAATTGGGTAAGTATATTGATTGTCTATATTGTTGACTAAAATTTTTATAGCCTAGATCGATGATTGATTGAATCCCATGGCCTTCGTTTCTCTGCATGTCTTGACTGCCCTATGGTGTGTTGATTGTGACCATTGTGGTTGTTTTCCCTTCGTCTCTAGCTCATCAGTCCTCGCCTGAGCAGTCGTCTAGGATCCTTCTCTACAGTCGTTGCTTCGGCGATAATAGACATATGGATCTCAACGCCCTTCTTTTTTGTTCGAGGATGATGAGCGAAGGATGCACCTATCAACCATATACCTTCATTGTTGTCTTGGCTGGTTGGATCCTTTCGGTTTTCTTACTGTTGTCTGCATTTTGTATTGCTATTCTAACAATGAAAAAAACGAATTGATGCATGTCTACATTTTCTATTGGTATGCTGGCAATGAAAAAAGCTAATTGACTCATGTCTGCATTTTGTATTGGTATCCTGGCAATGGAAAAACGAATTGATTCATGTCTTCATTTTGTATTGGTATTCTGGCAATGGAAAAAAGAATTGATTTATGTCTGTATTTTGTATTGGTATTCTAGCAATGGAAAAAATGAATTGATTCATGTCTACATTTTGTATTGGTATTCTTGCAATGGAAAAACAAATTGATTCATGTCTGCATTTTGTATTAGTATCCTAGAAATGGAAAAACGTTTTTGCTTTTAAAAGTTGCCAGAGTTTGCCATTTAAAATGCCCATGTATTTTCTTTCAAATGAGACTAAGTTTGTCATTTTAAATGCCCGTGTTTTTTCTTTCAATGAGATAGATATTTTCATTTAAAATTCCCACGTTTTTTCTTTCAAATGAGACAAAGATTTGTCGTTTAAAATGCCCACATTTTTTCTTTCAAATGAGTCTGAGTTTGTTGTTTAAAATGTCCACATTTTTTCTTTCGTATGAGACTGAGTTTGTTGTTTTAAGTGCCCAGGTTTTTGCTTTCAAATGAGATAGAGATTGTCATTTAAAATGCCCATGTCTTTGCTTTCAAATGAGATAGAGATTTGCCATTTAAAATGCCCATGTTTTTTCTTTCAAATGAGAGTGAGTTTGCCGTTTAAAATGCCCACGTTTTTGCTTTCAAATGAGACAAAGATCGTCGTTTAAAATGCCCATGTTTTTTATTGCAAATGAAACTGAGATTTTTATTTTAAATGCCCACATTTTTTCTTCCAAATGAGTCTGAGATTGTCATTTTAAATGCCCACGTTTTTTCTTTCAAACGATGGACTGAATTGCTATTAAATACCCACAATTTGCCATTAATTGGTAGCTTGTGCTTGTTGAGGTATGGCACAATGATTCTCCATTAACCGGGACTATGTTTTGTTGTTGGTGTGACCACGTTTTGCCCCTTTAAATAGTTAACTGTGGTTGCTGGATTGGACACCATTTTGCCTTAAATTTTTCTTGCATCTTACTATTAATTACCATCTTAATTGCAATGATAAAAGCTATATTATTTCCTTATTAATTACCATGTTATTTGCTACCGTGAGTAATGATCAGCATATTCCTCCTTTTTGATTAATTGTTGCAACGAGTTAAATGGTTAAACAATATGAAATCACCTTGTTATCGAGCTATTAATTTTTATGTTAACAATCATGTAATTTCCTTGTTACTGTTATATTAATTGTTATGTTAATCAACATGTTAATCGCCTTGTTATTGCTTTATTACTTGTTATGATAACAATCATGTAAATGGCCTGGTTATTGTTAATTTAATCATTAGGTAAATGCTATGTTAATTGATTTATTATATTGTGACAACAATGTTAATAGTTAGTAGTTTCCTTCTCAATGATAATAGATAGCTAGTATTATCGGTTCGGTTAGTATAACTAGACTACATGTTGAGATTAAATTGTTCATAGGTGTTATAATAGTAGCATCCTACATTAATTTTGTTAATATTGTTATTCAAGTTAATGGATAGTTGGATGGAGATTTTGGATTAATGTAGAATTTCCCAATTAGGTTGTATTAATGATTAAAATTAGGTAGGTGAGTAAAGACTAGATTGCCAATTTTAGACTTGCTAAATTGATTATAATGGAGGTTAGATGGTATTTATAATTATAGTTTAAATATTGATTACTTAGACTTGCAAGATTGATTGTATTAACGCTAAGTTAGTGGGTGCATTATTGACTAATTGTAACTTTTACGTGCCCCATTTAGAATGGAACCCATGTTAAAATAGATTGCATTCATTGACTGGTTTAGACTGGGTGATTGGTTGGGTCGGGGATGATCTCGTGTATTGGCTTGCGTCATCCCTTGTTTTCTTCCTCTAGCGTTTCGTCGACTTTTTGTTGGGGTATGGGTGTGGTTTTTCTTATCGGTATTTGGTTCCTAGAACATTAGTTTGTCTAGAGACTTCAGTCCAGATAGCTTATGTTGCGCCAAGGTTATTGATGCAACTATCACCTAGGAACGACATGATTCCTAATGACAGGATCATGGTGTTTTCTATGGGATAGCGGTGAGTGAGAACTTGGCCAGAGTCGGTGCGTTCTGTGTGGGTGTTGTCAAGCATTGCCAGTTGCTTTATGGCACATGGTTTGAATGCCTTCAGGCATTGGGTTCATGTCCTTGTTGTTTCTAGTCCTTGTTGTTTGGATGTTGCGTCAGGATGGGGATGTTTTCCATTAGCTTGTAGGTGTGGTTGTGTTGTGTCAGATAGGTAGTCGTTCTTCCTTGTTTTTCTATGCTTGATTCACCCAGTTTCCCTTGTGTTAGTGAGTGGAGTCATAGTTGTCCATTTGCCTAGAATGAGTGCTTGCGTTCATCATCAATGGTGTAGTTAATTGTCGTTTTCATTGCTTTCTTCTAAAAAATAAAAAAACAAAAAAAATGGCACTGTTGTTTGCTTGTAGTCGTAACAAAGAGGGGTCGTTACATATGGTATCAGAAGGGGTTCAACCCTACAACTGTGAATCACCAAGATTTCCATTGCAGTAAACCCTTGAATATTAACCCTTGCGTTAAGTAAAAACCTTAACGTGTCCTCATAGAGATCACATTTAGAGGGTGCCCCTGAGGGTCCACAATGCGAAAGAGCTAGTACCGTTAGCATCCTCCGAGATATCAAGAGAGATTATTTCTAGAGTCCACGAGTGTCACGGATGGTGGGTCGTTCAATCATAGTTGTAGAGCAAGGTGTTTGCTTCACACTTTGTGTTTATGAACTCCAGCATGAAGGTCCACATGGTGGTCTTTCGACTGAAGGGGAGCGCTCTTTTCTGGCAGAAGATGCTCATTCCCCTTTTGAACATGGCCGTCGACGACGTGTCATGGGAACTATTTGAGGGACGATTCCAGGAGAGGTGTCTTTCTAAGGAATTCGTTGAGCATCATCTCAACGAGTTCAACACCTTGCGGTGAGGTAGTCACACGGTGCCCGAGTATGAGGCCCATTTTGGAGTTACTTCAATATGCTCTGCACTAGGTTACCCAAAAACTTAAAGTCAAGAAGTTTGAGTTTGGCCTTATTGTTAGAATTCATCTTCTACTTCGGGTACCAGGAGTACTGGACTGAAGAAGGGGTGTTGGATGTGTTGGGAGCCACACTACCAGCGCGACTGCCTGATGGAGAGGAGTAGAGAGTCTAGATCAGCTGGACCCACTACCGTGGGAGATATGGGAGAGGCCCATCGGACTTATGTAGTAGTGAATAACCGCCAGGAAGAGCACCAGTCGACTGTGATCAAGATGTCGGGTACCATTGCTCACCAGACCCTTAGTATTTTGATAGATCCTGGTGATATCGAGAGTTTCATTTTGGGTGCAATGCTAAAAAGGATTAAGGTAAAGGAAGTTGAACAGGGTGATTTTAGATTCATAGAGATGGCTTCGGGAGCCAAACAGAAGGTTGGAGGAAAGGTTACGAGATGTACCCTTGACTTGGGAGAGATTGTCACCAGGTCCAACCTTTACGTGATGATCTTAGGATCTGATGATGTCATGATTGGTATGGACTGGTTGGAATCGTATGAGGTGATACTCAACTGTAATACGAAACAATTGAGCTTGGTCGATGATGAGGGACGAAGATGAGTGATTGTAGGTCGGAACCAGGGAGTTTCCCTAAGGTTCATCTCTTCCTAGAAGCTATGAAAGAGAATGCACAAGGGGTGTAAGATTTATGATATCCTTGCGTTAAACGAGAACGGAGTAGCAGAAGGTCTAGAACACCTTATGGTGGTGAGAGAGTTTGCAGACGTCTTTCCAGGGGAGTTACCTGGGATTCCACCGGAGAGGGAATTAGCGTTTACTATAGACCTAAAACCGAGGACTGAACCGATAGCTAATACGCCTTATCAGATGTCAACCCCAGAGTTATAAGAGTTGAGAATGAAGTTGAAGGAATTGTTGGACCTGGGACTAATACGTCCAAGTGTGTCACCGTGGGGTGTGTTTGTTATTTTCATATGAAAGAAGGATCGGTCGTGGAGGCTCTACATTGACTACCGTCAATTGAACAAGGCCACGATCAAGAATCAATATCCATTTCCAAGGGTTGATGATATGTTTGATCAGATGAAGGGTGCTACATTGTTCTCAAAGATCATTTTGTGATCAGGGTATCACCAGTTATAGATCGAGGAGGATGATGTCCCTAAGAATGCCTTTAAGACCAGCTTTGGACATTACAAATTTATTGTTTTACCATTTGGACTGACAAACACCCCAAGGGTATTTATGAGTTTGATGAACGAGGTGTTTTGTGAGTACTTGGACAAGTTCCTCCAAGTATTCATTGACGATATTTTGATTTACTCTGGGAAGACGGAGGAGAATGACAAGAACTTACACTTGGTACTAAAGTGTTTGGAGAGAACAAATTGTATGGGAAGTTGTCCAAATGCTCATTTTATCAATCGAAGATTCACTACTTAGGGCATGCCATATCCATCGAAGGTATCACCATTGATCCAACCAAGGTTGAGGCTATTATGGAATGGCCTGTGTCGACGAATGTCCCGGAAGTGCATAGCTTCATGGGTTTAGCAGGATACTATCGACGGTTCATTGAGGGATTTTCGAAGATAGCAAATTCGACCACGAAATTGCAGAAGAAAAACAAGAAGTTTGTCTAGACCGAGAAATGAGCAGAAGCATATTGTAGGCTTAAGGAGTTGTTAACAACAACACTGATATTAAATTCCCCTAACATGGATGCGCACTTCTTGGTATGCATTGACACATCCAAGGAAGGCTTAGGCAGAGTCTTAATGCAAGACGGACGAGTGATCACCTGCATCTCAAGGAAACTGAGAAGGCATGAGGAAAACTATGTGATGCATGATTTGGAGTTGTTATCCCTTGAACATACCTTGAAGGTTTCGATCCAATACCTTGTTGGATGAAAATTTGATCTAAATATGAACCATTGTGGATAACCACACATTTGTACACAAGTGACCTGAACGTGCGATAATGACATTGGTTAGAATTGCCTAGCGAGTATGACTTTGAGATTACTTACATAAAAGGGGAAGTGAACCGAGTGGCATATGCATTGAGTTAGAGACCATGCATCTTTTCAGTGTTGCCTCTTCAGACGAATCTACATGAAAATATTCTAACTTTACAGCATGGCGATGACTAGTACAAGAAGTCGAGGGTTTTGTCGGACAAAACAAAATGATGGTACCAATATTTGAAGGATTTACGTTTGAGAACGATGAATTATTGAGGTTTAAGAATTAGATTTACATACCACAGAACGACGAGTTGAGGAGCTTGATCCTAAATGAGGCTCATAGAGCATTGTGCATGGCTCACTCGGGAGTCACGAAGATGATGGTGGACCGTAAACCCTTATTCTTCTGGAAGGGAATGAAGGAAGACATAGTCAACTAGGTGACCAGATGTCTAGAATGCCAATAGGTAAAGGCTGAAAATGGACACCCAGTATGATTAAGATGGCCACACACTATTCCAGAATAGAAATGGGAGGTTATTTCGATGGATTTTATTGTTGGATTTCCATTGACGGCAAGGAGACATGACTCGATTTTTGTAGTAGTAGATTCTCTAAGGAAGAGTGATAACTTTATTCTTGTGCATATGGAGTATTAGGCACCTGACATAGCTAGAGTTTATCGATGATATTGCTAGGCTGCGTTGTGTGCCTAAGAGGATTATATCCAATTGAGGATTGATGTTTACTGGATGATTTTGGAAGAGTTTCCAAGAGGCCTTGGGAACCCAACTTAACTTTAGTACGACATATCACCTGGAGACTGACGAGCAGACCAAACAAATGAACTAGACCTTGGAGGACATATTGCGCATGTTCATGATGGACTAGCAAAAGTGTTGGGAAGAATGCTTTCCATTGCTGGAATTTGCTTATAACAACAGTTACCAAAGCACCATTAAGATGGCGGCCTTCAAGTTTCTTTACGAAAGAATTTGTCAGACGCCTTTGACTTAGGATCGGCTTGAGGATAGGGTCCTAGTGGGACCGAAAGTGATCCAAGAAATGGTAGTTTAAATGTAAGCTATAAGACAAAGGATCTAGGAAGCGCAGGATCGACATAAGAGTTATGTCAATTCGCGTCTTGTCGACCATAGTTATGATGTGGCGATCAAGTATTATTGCAGTTGAAATTGCATAAGAGATTGATCGAGTTGGAAAAATGGGCTAAAATATCCCCTAGGTTCGTGGTAACCTACGAGATTGTGGAAAGGAGAGGCCCATGGCCTATTGTCTAGCCTTGCCTAATTCTTGAGGCCTTTTGCATGATGTATTTCACATCTCTATTTGAGAAATTTTGTTTAGTGATCCTACACTTGTTTTGACTTGAGCACCTAGCGGGTGTCGGATGAGGGGGCACTCACGGTTGAGACGATATGCATATTGGATCATCGAATTCGATAGCTACGACGTTGAATGGTGGAGCATGTCAAGGTCCATTGGGACAACTATAGTCCACACTCAGCGACCTGGGAGGATGCATATGATATGCGCCAGGAGTTTCCATTTTGTTTGACAGATAGACGTATGATACTCTGATACACATTATTTCGGCACTTATGCTGTGAAACTTCAGGACAAAGTTTAGACCAAGAGGGGTGTATGTAACATCCCTCTCTTGCGCACTGAGTGAACTTATTCTTTGAGGACACATGATTGCAAGTGATCTGGATTATTATGCTATTAAAACATTGATTTTGATTATGAGGCGTTATGGGTTGATGACATGTTTTACAACATTGACATAGAGAGGTGATATTGATTCGGTTTTACTGAGTGTGTAGGATTTTTGACCTCGAGGATATTGAGGTATCAATGGAACCCCTTGGACTCTCGATTGAGTCAGGGAGTGAACCATTGGGGTTTGATTGTTTTATATGTGATATTAGTGCATCTCATTAGATGATATGATTATGGATATATTGATGACATGATTAGTTGATGATGTAGGATTATGATAGCTTACTGACCAGACTCATATGTGGAGTAGAGGGGTCACCCACAACTACCATATATGTTGAGGGAGAAGTGTGGACAATAGCCCTTCCATAGTCTACTAGCACTCTTGCCGTGGCTAGAACTGTAGGTTAACGTTTACCTAGTTCGAGAGGACCCATGATGTTGTGAGGGAAGAATGCGACAGTCACTCATGATGATTTTAAGGGGCACACAATAAGGTCGAGGCCTTATTCCTTAGAGGCCCTTAGTCTCCCACAAGTTCACCTAGAAGAGTATTGACTCCAGGGTTTTTTTATGTCTACCAAGTCATTCAAGAAGTGAGTGGCACCCTTGGAGCACGTGGTGTGTCCTGAAGGGAACGTCACACAAGGGAAACAGATGAGGGGAGTGGCACCCTTATAGCACATGGTGCATCCTAAAGGGCACGTCGCACAAGGGAAATAGATGAAGTGAGTGGCACCCTTGGAGAAAGTGGTGCATCCTGAAGGGCACGTCGCGCAAGGGAAACAGATGAGGCGAGTGGCACCTTGGAGCACCTAGTGCATCCTGAAGGGCATGTCATATTATTAATGATAAATAAATGAACCCACTTGGCCTTATGACTAATAATGTGATAAGAATTTTTAAAACAAGTTCCCTAATAAAATGTCGCCCACGAAATTTAAAGTCTAGGTCTAAATTATACTAGTGGCAAAATTTTCTCTAACCTTTTAACATATATATATATATATATATATTTATAAAAATAAAAATAAAATAAATAATTGTTTAAAAAGAAAAAGGGGGGGGAAAGGGAAAAAGGTAACTTCCACACATACTATTTTGTATTCTAAATAAAAAGGGGAAATAGAAAATCTAAAATAATTAGGAAACTAGGAAAAGAGGGAAACACAAAAAGAAAAGGGAAACACAAGGGAAAAAGAAGAAAGTCAAACTTAGTAAAGTATCTACCATTTAACAACTTTCTAATTTTAAACTAAGATAGTAAATTAATAGTGGGGAAAGTCATTAAAAACTATAAGATAATTTGGGGACACCTATGAGCGAATCTAGGAGTGACTCTAGGTGGGTGAGGGAAATAAGGGTAAATAATTAATTAAAGAAATTAATTTATGGAGGAATGAAGGGGATGGGTGACACTTCTACGGGGAGAAATTTTTAGGAATTAATTTTTAAACATTAATTTAAATGGGATTTTGGGAAGGTAAAGGGCTTCAAAACTCTATATAATGGAGGGAGGATAAGGATGGAGGGATCTTCTGTTTTACGTAACGTTACGCTGTAGAAATATCTACTTAACTGACTTACCTTGTGGGAGTTGGGATACCTAGCTTAGTGAGGAGTGTTAGCTCGACCTTGTGAGGCGAGTTGGGAGCTATTTGATTCTCTGGTTAGCATGTGTGGACCCTTTGTGGCTCGGGGGGCTCAAGGGGAAGAAGAGTACCCCTAGCATTGGTTGGGAGGTACTGGTGAAGTCTCATTGGTTAGCAAGCAGGAGTTGCACGAAGCGCACGAGACTTCAAATCAGAGAGGGCGATCAGGCGACGATACACTTTCTTCATTTTCTATGGTAGATTGTTGTAATATTTATGCTTGGGATGTGCTTGTTTAATTGGGTAAGTATATTGATTGTCTATATTGTTGACTGGAATTTTTATAGCATATCTCGATGATTGATTGACTCCCATGGCCTTCATTTCCTCGCATGTCTTGACTTCCCTGTGGTGTATTGATTGTGACCATTGTGGTTGTTATCCCTTCATCCCTATCTCATGAGTCCTCGCCTGAGCAGTTGTCCAGGAGCCTGATCTACTGTCATCGCTTTAACGTTAATAGAACTATGAATATCAACGCCCTATTTTTATATGCAAGGATGATGAGTGAAGGATGAACCTATCAGCCATCTACCTCCATTGTTGTCCTTGGTTGGTTGGATCCTTTCGGTTCTCCTACTGTTGTCTGCATTTTGTATTGGTATTCTGGTAATGAAAAAAATGAATTCACTCAGGTCTGCATTTTGTATTGGTATGCTCACAATGAAAAAATTGAATTGACTCAAGTCTACATATTGTATTGGTATGATGGAAATGGAAAAACGAATTGATTCATGTCTTCATTTTGTATTGGTATTCTGGCAATGGAAAAACGAATTGATTTATGTATACATTTTGTATTGGTATTCTGGCAGTTGAAAAATGAATTGATTCATGTCTGCATTTTTTATTGGTATTTTGGAAATGAAAAACGAATTGATTCATGTCTTCATTTTGTATTAGTATCCTAGAAATGGAAAAACATTTTTTCTTTTAAAAGTTGTCAGAGTTTTCCGTTTAAAATGCCCACGTTTTTTCTTTCAGATGAAAGTGAGTTTGTTGTTTTAAATGCCCACATTTTTTATTTCAATGAGACAAAGATTGTCATTTAAAATGCCCACATTTTTGTTTTCAAATGAGACATAGATTTTCCATTTAATATGCCCATTTTTTTTCTTTCAAATGAGTCTGAGTTTGTTGTTTAAAATGCCCATGTTTTTTCTTTCAGATGAGACTGAGTTTGTTGTTTTAAATGTCGAGGTTTTTTCTTTCAAATGAGACAGAGATTTCCATTTAAAATGCCCATGTTTTTTCTTTCAAATGAGACTGAGTTTGTCATTTAAAATTCTCATGTTTTTGCTTTCAAATGAGACAGAGATTGTCGTTTAAAATGCCACGTTTTTCTTGCAAATGAGATTGAGTTTGTTGTTTTAAATTCCCACGTCTTTGAATCCAAATGAGACCGAGATTGTCGTTTTAAATGCCCACATTTTTTCTTTCAAATGATGGACTGAGTTGTTGTTAAATACCCATAATCTTCCAATAACTGGTATCATGTGCTTGCTGAGTTATGGCACAATGATTCACCATTAACTGGGACTGTGTTTTGTTGCTGGTGTGACCACGTTTTTCCCCTTTAAATGGTTGACTGTGGTTGCTAGATTGCACACCATTTTGCCTTAAATGTTGCCTACGTTTTACTATTAATTACCATCTTAATTGCAATGATAAAATCTATATTATTGCCTTATTAATTGCCATGTTATTTTCTACTATGATTTAATGATCAACATATTCCTTCTTTTTTATTAATTGTCACAGTGAGTTAAATGGTTAAACAATATGAAATTGCCCTGTTATTGAGCTATTAATTGTTATGTTAATAGTCACATAATTGCCTTGTTACTGTTATATTAATTGTTATGATAATCAACATGTTAATCGCCTTGTTATTGCTTTATTACTTGTTATGATAATAGTCATGTAAATGGCCTTGTTATTGCTAATTTAATCGTTAGGTAACTGCTATGTTAATTGACTTCTTATATTGCGACAACGATGTGGCGCAGACGCACTCCTCATTGCACACCCGCTCACAGGATCTTCTCTACTCTCAGCCCGAAGAACTCCAAGGTCCTTCTATTTCCCTATCGAGAAATCTTCTCCCACAGATCTCTTTGTACGATTCCCCCTCTCTTTACTTATCAGGAAATCAGAACTCGCAATTTCATGAGTCTAATGATCGATCAGTGGGTTCTCAAATCCCCGAGACCCGATGCCTCAGTCAACATTGACTTCCTTCTGTCGGAACTTTCCTTATCAAGATTTCTCTACTCGCAATATCAAACCACTCGATTTATCGACTTCCGAACCCCGATGCGCTGAAACTCTAATGCGCTCGCGTGTTGAATTTTCAACGGTCCCATCACCTTGTCGGGATTTTGAACTTCGTGGAATCGTGAATCCTGATGTCAATGGTTTCAAGACTTTACTTTCTCCGAACCCCGATACGGTGTGCCACCTGTCCCCCCACTAACTTCCTGTGGCCCCACACACTATCCTTCGGCTTGTCGGGATATCGCGTATCGCGGTATCACAATTCCTGATGCAACAATTTGGAGCTTCGACTGACGAAACCCTGATTCATGATTTCACGTGTAAATCCGACGACCCTTGTGGCTCGGATCAATGGCTCTACCCCTCCTGAGTTTTATACCTCTCGGAAATATCGGTGATATCTTCCCCTACACCTCCGTGAGATCTGATGGTTCACGGGGGGTCGCGAAACCTCCTCGGAGAATTTTGACCGTCTATTTCTTCCAATGAAACTTGCAGAATGACTAAATGTCCCTGTCCACGATAACCGTTCACCTGCTTGCAAACCCTGTGACACCTCTTGCCAACCTTCAAGGAAAAATGGTACTGCACTGTCTTTCGATATACTCAAAGGCCTGTCCTTCTTGAGCTTTTTCCACTTCTTTAATTCCTCAAAAGGAACTCCTTGCTCGCACTCCTTGCGGCAAACCTTCAATCACGACTACGCGTTGAAGTCTTCGACTCTGCGCACACTTACAACAACAGTCCCTCGATACTTCACTCAAGTTCACAACCCTGAGTCTTTTAACTGGCGTGCGCATTCCTTGCACGACTCTATGCCCAACTGCACCTATGAGATGAATGAGAACAAAAGATATCTTTATTTGAACCCCTCTATCAACGAACTCCTTGCAGACAATTCAACTGCACTCCTTGCAGGAATTCTTTGGCTCAAATAGAGAAACAATTGAAACTCATTACATCTCCCTCTCAGACTTCAATACATAAATGAAATCACATACACAGCATATAAAAGCATATGTATGACAGGAAGCAAACATCAATTGAGCATAACATCCATACACAGAGAACAGACACATAAACCATGAATTTGAATCAAAGCTTTCTCTATTAATTCAAATATCAATACATGGGTGTTCTTTACACAATTCTCTGCATGCCCTTTTTCTCCTGCTTCTGAATTATTTTTACAATGATACAATGAGGGTGTCTATATCCATTTTCCCTCCAGCTCCTAAAACTGTCTATTCTAGAATTAAAATCCTATCTACCTGCATTAACTATATTAAATGTCGTCTATCTACTAAAGGATGAGAGCTATCAGCTCAATATCGCTTACATTACATAAGTGCGCCTCATTAAATTATCACATTAATGTCTGCGCAACAGTTTCAAGATGTTTTCAAAATTTGTGCTGGCTTTTCCAGCTGTCTTCTACTTCCACGCTGGCTCGCTTGATGTGTTGGGGATGCTCCTGCATCATACTCCCTCACTTGAAAAAATTTCATGGGCTCCTATCCATGAGCTCCTGCACGGTCTGTCCATGCCTCTGTATCTTTTCTTCAGTCTCCCAGCTAGCATCTTCAACTAGATGATTCTTCCATTTGACTAGATACTCGAAGTATTCTTTCCTCCTGGACTTCTTGCTCACCCTCTTGTCCAGTATGCACTCCATATGTGGCTTCTCTGCAATTGGAAATTGTTTCATCCACTGGATCACTGGATGCTCAGTTACAGTGTCTGTTTCTCCAGCCCTGCATGGGTATAAATCTACGACATTGAATATTGGATATATTCCTATCCCATCTGGTAACTTGATCTCGTAAGCATTTTCCCCGAATTTTCTCAAGACCTTACATGGTCCGATTTTATTCATCTTTAACTTATTGTATGTTCCTCTCAGGAACCTTTCCTTTCTCAAATGTGCCAGAACAAGATCACCAACCTCAAACTGAAGTTGTCTTCTATGTTGATCAATTCTGCGTTTATACTCCTGGCTTGATTTTAGCAATCGCTCCTTCACCTGGCTGTGAAGTTCCTTCATCGCTTCTACGAACTCTTCTGCACTAGCGCTGCTAGTCGCCGTCTGTTCTGAATCCCTCAATTCAGAAACTCATCTTGGCTGCACCCCATAGACAACCTGAACTGGAATTTTTCCTGTACTCTGATTTACTGAGTCATTGTATGCAAACTCTGCCTGGGGTAATATATTATCCCACTGGCTATGGTGCTCTATCACCAAGCTTCTCAGCAAGTCTCCCAGACTTCTGTTCACCACTTATGTTTGTCCATCCATCTGAGGATGTTAAGATAAACTAGATGCCAAGTTAGTTCGCAGCTTCTTCCACAGTTTCCTCTAGAAATGTCCCACGAACTTTGTATCTTTGTCTGAAACTATACTTCTGGGTAAGCTGTGAAGTCGAACGACCTCCTTGAAAAACAGATTTGTGATGTGAGTCACATCGCTGGTTTTCTGGCATGGGATGAAATGTGTCATCTTGGAAAACCTATCCACTACCACAAAGAATGAATCAAATCCTCTTTTTGTCCTTGGCAATCCCAATACGAAATCTATGCTTATCGCATCCCATGGCCTCTCGTATGGGTAATGGTTGACAGAATCCTGCATTTTGCTTTGTTCCCTTTGAATGCTGGCAAATTCTACACCTGTCTACAAATCTGTTGACATCTTCTCGCATTCCCAGCCAAAATTATGATTCTCTCAGCTTCGCGAATGTCTTATCATGGCCAAAATGTCCTTCTAATCCACCACTGTGCTTCTCCTTTAACAAGTTATCCCTCATGGAGCAATTCGGGATACACAACTGATTGCTTCTAAACAAAAATCCTTCCTAGATCATGTAGTCCATCCATTGAATTCTATCCCTGAGAACTGGATTCTCAGCTACCTCATATGCTTTTGCAAAATCTGGATCATCTGCATACATGTCCTTGAGATCACCAAAACCCAACGTTTTGACTCAGAACTCCTGCAACAACAAACACTTCCTGCTCAAAGCATCAGCCACTTTGTTAGCAGTACCTGAAATGTCTTTGATCACAAATGTGAAGTTCTGCATATACTCTACCCATTTTACATGTCTTTGATTCAACTTCTCCTGTTGAGTCACAAACTGTAATGCGTGGTTATCACTATATAAAACAAATTCTTTTGGGATCAAGTAATGCCTCCACTTATTCAGTGTCTGTGTGATAGCATAGAATTCCTTATCATATGTGGGGTATTTCACCTTTTTCTCATTCATCTTCTCACTGAAATATGCAATCGACCTGTCTTCCTAACTCAAGACCGCTCCTATAGCAAAACCACTTGCATCACATTTCACCTGAAATGTTTTCTGGAAATTCGACAACACCAAAACTGGTTGTTCTGTGATCTTTCACTTCAACAGAGTGAAGCTTTTCTCAGCCTCTACTGTCCAGTGAAAATACTTATGCCACTTATTCATTATATCCATCATCGCTACACTAATCCCACTGAAATTTCTGATGAACTTCTAACAGAAACTAGCCAGTCCATGGAAACTCCTCACCTCAAAAATATTTCTTGGTGATGGCCAATTCTTGATCACTTCTACCTTATCTGGATCCATCTTCAACTCATTCGCAGATATAACGAAACCCAGATAAATGAGATCTGTTTTCATAAATGAGGATTTCTTCATTTTTATCAACAACTTCTCCTATTGCATCTTCTTCATTACTGTAGCCAAATGCTTCAAGTGTTCTGCCACTGTTTTATTGTAAATCAGTATGTCATCCAAATACACAATGACGAACTTTCCGATGAACTCCCTCAGGACTTCGTTCATCAACCTCATAAAGGTACTTGGTGCATTTGTCAAGCCAAACGACATGACTAGCAATTCATACAAACCCTCGTTTGTCTTGAATGTCGTCTTCCATTCATCACCTTCCCTCATGCGAATCTAGTGATATCCACTCTTCAAATCAATCTTTGAAAAATATTTTTCCCCACTTAGGAAATCCATCAGATCATCCATCCTCGGTAATGGAAATCTGTACCTGATGGTTATCTTATTGATTTCCCTCGAGTCGGTACACATTCTCCAACCTCCATCCTTTTTTGGACTGAGTACCATTGGAACAACACACGGACTCAAGCTTTCCCTGACCAATCCTTTGTCCAATAACTCCTGGATCTGTTTCTTGACCTCTTCATTTTCTTGCGGCGTCAACCTGTACGCGACTTTGTTCAACAAATTAGCTCCTGGTATGAGGTCTATATGATGACTCACACTCCTCATCAGTGGCAACGAATGAGGTAATTCTTCCACCACGATGTTAGCGAACTCTTCCAGTAGTTCCTGAATCTCCTCTGGAAGATCATCCACTCTTGTGATAGTCAGAACAATTCTTGGTTTCTTGACCACAAAGAATTGTGGATCTTCTTTCTTCTTAACCTCCGTAAGAAGTTCCTTCCCACTCATGAGAAGTACTGTGTTGTTTACTTCTGGCTTCACCTCCTTATCCTTTATCGGAAGCAACATATGGGTTCTCCCATTATTCTCCACGGTATATGTGTTCATTCTCCTGTCATGAATCACATTTCTGTCATATTTCCATGGTCTACCCAACAATAGATGACAGACATCCATAGGAATAACATCACAGAGTATTTTATCGTTATACCCTCCTATTTTGAATTCAACCAAGCATTATTTAGCGACAGTTACCTGGTGTCCTTTTTGTAGCCACGAAACTCTATATGGGCTTGGATGATCAGTTGTATCCAGCTCTAGCTTCTCTACCATATCGATTGAAATGAGATTATCTATGCTACCACTATCTACAATGACCTTGCACACCCTATCCTTGGTCTTGCAAGCTGTTCTGAAAAGTTTGGTTTTTTGGACTGAACTTTCCACCTCTTTCTCGGGTGCTAAGAAAACTTTACGCATCATCAATGACCTTCCACCTTCTGCGTCTTCAGCCTCAACATCCCGCCTCTATGCCTTGGTGATGTGATCTTCTCCACTGTCCTTATTTTTCTCTGGACACTCGTAGGACTTGTGCCCATTCTTTCCACATGTGACGCATGTGATTACTCCACCTCTTCCTCTTCCTCTGCCTCTAGTACGAGGAATAGTGTTGTTGTCAGCATATCCTTTGCTCTGCTCTATATGTTTCCCTCTCTATTCACCGTATGGCCCCTGTTGTGAGGTCCCACCTCTCTTAACTTTAACTTGAGGTTTCTTCCATTCCTCCTTGGGCTTCTGGTATTTATCTTGGGCAACCGACTTGCCTCCAGGATGACTTCTGCCTCGCCCTCATTGACCTTGCTTTCGATGCATATTCTCTTCATCTTTCAGAGCCATCTGATAAGCATCCTCCACAGTTCGGATGGTTACCATGCTCATATCATCCTGGATATCATATCTCAGGCCATTCATATACCTAGCAACCTTCTCATCATCACTCTCCCGATGACCTGCCTTGATGTTCAGTCGATAGAATTCCTCAGTATATTCTTTCACTGTCATCAGCTTCTGTCTCAGGTTCTGCATTCTCCTAAACAGAGTAATTTGATAATCCCTGGGGATGAATTTCGCCTTCATCTTCGCAATCATTCTATCCCAACTTTTAATTTTCTTCTTGCCTTTGCAGCGTCTGTCAGCTTGTAGTTCATCCCACCACAATGCTGCATGTCCTTTCAAGCATGTAACAACATGTCTGACCTTCTTGTACTCTTCGACATCTTCATAGTCAAAGTAGGTTTCTAGAGCTCTAATCCAATATAGAAGCTCCTCTGCATCCAGATTCCCCTCGTAAACTGGAATGTCCATCTTTGCTTTTGTACTCATCCTGGCAATAGCTTTGATCAAACGCTCATTTGATTCATCTTCGGCTGCAAATTCCTCCTCTCGCTCAACCTCTATTTCACTATCGGAATCACTCAGATCCCCGGCACTATCTATGCATCTCTGCGCTGTCTCCATATCTTTGAGTCTCGCTCGGAGATCACACATTTGTCTCTCCATTTCTGGATTGGTTACCTACCTGCCTCTTCTTCTCTGCACCTCCCTATCCTCGAGATCAGGTGACTATATTTCTCTTCTTGCTAGCATGGTGAATTTCCTTATTCCTTGCTACAGAAAGCAAAGAGTCTTTCTGAGCTCTGATACCACTTTGGCACAGACACGCTCCTTAGTGCACGCCCGCTCACAGGATCTTCTCTACTCTCGGCCCGAAGAACTCCAAGGTCCTTCTATTTCCCTATCGGGAAATCTTCTCCCACAGATCTCTTCGTGCAATTCCCCCTCTCTTTACTTATCGAGAAATCGAAACTTGTGATTTCGCGAGTCTAATGATCAATCAGTGGGTTCTTGAATCCCCGAGACCTGATGCCTCAATCAACGCTGACTTCCTTCTGTCAGAACTTTCCTTATCAAGATTTCGCTACTCACGATATCAAACCACTGGATTTACCAACTTCCGAACCCCGATGCGGAGAAACTCTGATGCGCTCGCGGGTTGACTTTTCAACGGTCCCGTCACCTCATCGAGATTTCGGACTTCATGGAATCACGAATCCTGATGTCAATGGTTTCGGGACTTTACATTCTCCGAACTCTGATACTGTGCCACCCGTCCCCCCACTAACTTCCTATGGCCCCACACACTATCCTTCGTCTTGTCGGGATATCGCGTATCACGGTATCGCAATTCTTGATGCAACAATTTGGAGCTGCTACTCACGAAACCCCAATTCATGATTTCACGTGTAAATATGACGACCCTTGTGGCTCGGATCAACAGCTCTACCCCTCCTGATTTTTATAACTCCTGGGAATATCGCTGATATCTTCCCCTACACCTCCATGAGATCTAACGGTTCACGGGGGGTCGCAAAACCTCCTTAGAGAATTTTGACCATCTATTTCTTCCAATGAAACTCGCGGAATGACTAAATGTCCCTGTCCACGATAACCGTTCACCTACTCGCAAACCCTGCGACACCTCTTGCCAACCTTCAAGGAAAAATGGTACTGCACTGTCTTTCGATATACTCAAAGGCCTATCCTTCCTGAGCTTTTCCCACTTCTTTAAGTCCTCACAAGGAACTCCTTGCTCGCACTCCTTGCGGCAAACCTTCAATCATGGCTACGCGTTGAAGTCTTCGACTCTACGCACACTTGCAACAACAGTCCCTCGATACTTCACTCAAGTTCGCAACCCTGAGTCTTTTAACTGGCCTACGCACTCCTTGCACGGCTATGCGCCCAAATGCACTTGTGAGATGAATGAGAACAAAATCTATCTTTATTTGAACCCCTCTATCAACGCACTCCTTGCGAACAATTCGAATGCACTCCTTGCAGGAATTCTCTGGATCTAATAGAGAAACAATTGAAACTCATTCCATCTCCCTCTCAAACTTCAATTCATAAATGAAATCATGTACACAACATATAAAATCAAATGTATGACAGGAAGCAAACATCAATTGAGAATAACATACATACACAAAGAACAGACACATAAACCATGAATTTGAATCAAAGCTTTCTCTATTAATTTAAATATCAATACATGGGTGTTCTTTACACAATTCTCTGCATGCCCTTTTTCTCCTTCTTCTGAATTATTTTTACAATGATACAATGAGGGTGTCTATATCCATTTTCCCTCCAGCTCCTAAAACTGTCTATTCTAGAATTAAAATCCTATCTACCTGCATTAACTATATTAAATGTCATCTATATACTAAAGGACGAGAGCTATCCGCTCAAGGTCCCTTACATTACATAAGTGCGCCTCATTAAATTATCACATTAATGTCTGCGCAACAGTTTCAAGATGTTTTCAAAATTTGTGCTGGCTTGTCCAGCTATCTTCCGCTTCCGCGTTGGCTTGCTTGATGTGTTGGCGATGCTCCTGCATCACGATGTTAGTAGTTAGTAGTTTCCTTCTCAATGATAATAGACAACTAGTATTATTAGTTCAGTCAGTATAGCTAGACTACATGTTGAGATTAAATTGTTCATAGGTGTTATAATAGTAGCATGCTACAAGAAGCTTGTTAATATTGTTATTCAAGTTAATGGATAGTTGTATGGAGATTTTGGATTAATGTAGAATTTCTCAATTAGGTTGTATTAATGATTAAAATTAGGTAGGTGAGTAAAGACTAGAATGCCAATTTTAGACTTGCTAAATTGATTATAATGGAGGTTAGATGGTATTTATAGTTATTGTTTAAATATTGCTTACTTAGACTTGCAAGATTGACTGTATTAACGTTAAATTAGCGGGTGCATTATTGACTAATTGTAACTTTGACATCCCCTATTTAGAATGGAACCCATGTTAAAATAGATTGTATTCATTGAATGGTTTAGACTGAGTGATTGTTTGGGTTGGGGACGATGTCGTGTATTGTCTTGCATCATCCCTTGTGTTCTTCCTCTGGCGTTTCATCAACCTATTATTGGGGTATGGCTGTGGTTTTTCTTATCGATATTCAGTTCCTAGTGCATCAGTTTGTCTAGAGTCCTCGGTCTGGATAGCTTATGTTGCACCAATTATATTGGCGTGTCTATCACCTAGGAGTGGAATGATTTCTTATGACAGGATCATGGCGTGCTCTATGGGATAACGATGAGTGAGAACTTGGCCAGAGTCGGTACGTTCTATGTGGGTGTTTTCAAGCATTGACATTTGCTTTATGGCACATGGCTTGAATGCCTTTAGGCATTGAGTTCGTGCTCCTAGAGGTTCTAGTCCTTGTTTTTTGGATGTTGTGTCAGGATGGGGATGTTGTCCCTTAGCTTGTAGGCATGGTCATGTTGTGTCAGGCGGGTAGTCGTTCCTCCTTGTTGTTCTACAATTGATTTACCCAGTTGCCCTTGTGTTAGTGAGTGGAGTCATAGTTTCCCATTTTCCTGGAATGCATGCTTGTGTTTGTCATCAGTTTTGTGGTTAATTGTCGTTGTCGTCGCCTTTCTTCTAAAACACACACACACACAAAAAAAAATTGCACCGTTGTTTGCTTGTAGTCATAACAAAGAGGGGTCGTTACATAAAAAAATAGTGGAGGCTTGGTCTGTAGTGCAATATGATGGATGGTGAATAGGTCATGCATGCTCATCTAGATGAGTTGAAAGAGGAGAACGAGGAATAGGTCAGGAATTCTCATCTATGTGAGGTGAAAGTGGAGGATGAGGAATAGGTTTGGCATGCTCATCTAGGTGAGGTGGATGAGGAGGATGAGGAATAGGTTCTACATGCTCATATAGGTGAGGCAAAAGAGGAGTATGAGGAATAAGTGTTTCCTCCTCATGGTCTCGGTGAGGTGAAGGATGATCAACAATATGTGGAGAAGGATGATCATGACCACCCTCATCAATCAATGGGGTACTGGATGAACGACACGTACTGGAAGAAGAGTTGTTTCTATCATTGGGATCCCTCCCCGCTACTAGTATCCTAGCAACTTTGACGATATGATGTATAAGAGGCATAAAATCAAGCAACATATCCCTCCAAATCTCCAATAGATTAGGATCTACACTGATGTCTCGCATCAGGGAAGGGAAGACTCCCACCTTAATTAAAAGTGCAGAGACTCGATCTCCCAACCACAACCTGAATCTAGTATCGAGCCTATGGCACATGGCATTGTGTATCTGCATCTGAGGATCCTGACCCACTGCATCCTAAGTCATAATATCCTCATCATCATATTATATAGAAGGAGGCATGTCCCCAATGAAATTTCCAATATATTCAATATATATAGTACATAACAATAATTACATAGTTAATTGATTAAACAATTGAATAAAACAAGTTAAAAAACATGTTAGAATTAATTTTATTCTAATTAAGTAAGACAATAAAATGAAACTATATTAATTTAAACAAAACACGAATATTACCTCTATCATTTGGTGGCTCGTCTGTTCTGAAGAGGATGTTCAGACATACTTTCCAATCCAAACTCGCATAAGGAAACGACTCTAGTAAGAACATGTGATCCACTGCACTACATGGTATCCCTAGTGTATCCGGCGCATTCCTATCCATAAACTCCCTCTTGGGCGTCATCTTCCCCCACATGCACATCCAGACATGATTTATTGGCCTAGGAGGATGACGGAAAAAATTTGGCCTCGTCCTTGGAAACCTCTCAAAAAATTAGTGAAACGATTATGAGGAAAATGGGAAGTTTGACCTCCCATGTATCATAGCCAGACATTTGTCGAGCACTATACAAAAATACCATAAAAAAATGGCATACCATATGATACACCATGTTCATTGTATGAAATAATCAACATAATAAAAAAGAGCGCATCTAATGAGACCGTCACTAGTAAAATGGGATATGGTAGTCACTTAGAGTGAGAGGCACCTAACATCCTTTGCACCGAAAGAGGTAATTTTCAATTGTCAACCAAACACATGAAAATTAGTTGGTCATAGTACCCCCAATACTTCACTAAGAGTACAAGAGTTGACTCTAAGTGGAAACACCTACTAGGATATCTGGGAACTGGGGAAAATCCTCCCCTCTCCTAGATAGCCTGGTGATAAAGTAAATATCCTCCTCAGTGGGATCGTACCATTGATCCAAACCCACACATAAAGTATGTCGATGGACATACCATCAATGGATTTGATGCACCAACAATCCAGAGTGCCCCTTAAGGTATGTAGCCTCCTCATAGTACTTAAGGAGGCCTACATCCATCAAGAGAGCATAATTCGCTGGAGTAATAGAGTGATTGTATAGATCCCACTCCCTCTCCCTCTCCTCCCATTCCCGTAAAACATTGTATGAGACCACTCTCTTCTCTTGCTACTATTGTTGATTTATTCTCTCATGTATCTGCATGATTAACATATGAAATACATCATCCTCATTCATACATAAAAAATTTAAAAAAAATCTACTAAATCTTAAATTTATCTATAAATAAAAAAAATTAACTTCCTTCAAAAACAAGATAATTTCATTAACAGTGCACCAAAAAAAGAGTCACGCACCATCTGCGGTGTGCCCATATATATTGTGACCATTGTGACCAGTGTGTTAGTGTAAACTAATGCACCAAACAAAAATGTTCTATTTTTTTATGCACTGCATTGGAAAATGGCACCGTAGTGTGGCACTGCACTAAAAAAAATATTCCCTGGTTCATTATGTTTATCATATGCATCGCTTAAAGAAAAAAAAAATTAAAAGTGTAAAGCAGGTAAACAATTATTTAAAATTAGCAAAAAAAACACAGTGCATATACATTCCCTACATGAATTTGTGTGTGTAACTAAAATAGTCGCACCGTCACATACAATTTAAGAAATTTTCAAGTATGGAACTTTATAATGGTGTGTTCCAATCGTTACTATCGCACCTTGCATGGTGCAACCAAAACAATTATTGGGTGCACTGCAACACAATGTTATATTTTTCAGCGGTGCGTTTGGTAAACATGAATGCCCCGGTCTGCACGTTTACTAACGCAATGCGTAAAATATATCTGATAAGGGTAGAGCACTATGTACTTGAACTCCCTACTACATTATTTATACTTTAACACACTGCCCCACCAGTTAAATGATTTTCATTGGTGCATCATTAAACAGACACGCCATTGCATTTATGTTTACTGGTGCATCTTCGAGAAATGTAACAAGGTATGTGATGTGCCCTGTAAATTTATAGTTCACAAAATACGCGGTGATAACTGAGAGCCTCAAATGCACCACATAGTTTTTTTTTTACACTTAAAATTTCCTTCAATTTTAAATTTTAAATTGGTGAAAATGTATGTTATGAAGAAACAAGGAGATTGTCTGGACATTTTTTCGTCGGGGAGGCATGGTTGCGACGTAGTTAAGAAAACTAAATTTTCCCACCGTTTGGAAAAATTCTAAATTCACGCATGAAGCACTAGATGAAAGGAATGAAAGAAAGGAAATCACCGATGGAAGGGTGCTTCAGATAGAAAAAGTTTGCACCGGTTCTTTTGATCTCTACAACACTGAAAATGGTAAAAATGATTTTTCTGTCGGTAATTGTTTTTAATAAAACCTTGTTCCATTGCGCCTGATTCACACCCACACCAGGCCATACATGTTTAATGATCACATCAGTTACATATTTAAAAAAAAAAAAAAACATCCCTAGCATTGTGTGTGTGTGTTTCTGTGCACAGCAATGTGTATATGACTCCACAATGCACCACCTTTTATTTAAAAAAATAACTACAATAGTGCGAAAAAAAAAAATTAAGCATGCCATCATGCGATATAAGAATAGACTGCTCGATGCGCTTGGTTTTACAGAGTGCACCACCTAAATTTGGAAATTAACCCTGATATGATGCTCCATATTGGGACACTGATGCACAAAATACAATGGAGGGCACTGGTATATTTGTTTTGAGACAATCCTACATTACTGCGTAATTTTTTTTTATTTAAGCATATGATGGTGCGCTCTACTAATAGCGCACTAATTCTTCCATTATTTTCTGGTGCATCCTTATTTTTATAGCGGATTGGAAAATATTGTTCTTTATTTGAAATAACCATGCTACGACGTACTAGTTGTGAGGGCACAAATAAGCTTGTTGTTGAAAACACACTGGTGCATTATGTAGTTATAAAAGCATTATTGTAAAAACATCCTCTAAAACCTTTGGTTGCTCACCTTTTCTAGTATCATCTGCTATAAATGGATTTTTGGGATATTTTTATAGGGGTGTCTGCAAAACCCTCAGCTAGAGGGTCTTTTCCTTGTAGTGAAAGAATATTTTCAGGCTTTTAGTAATTGAAAATATTACCTACAAGTTTTTGAAAATAATGAACAATTGAATGATTTTCTTGTCATATCAGATAATTATTTTGAAAGTATTGATTATCAATATCATGTATCTATCTCAAAATATTGTATTGGGTTTGAATCTCTTTTTGCAAGAGATGATAAAAAAAAAAATCGTGATACAAAGGAGGAAACATATGTTACAAAAATACAAGAAATGCAAAAGATAAATATTGGAACTCATGACTTTCCTAAGTATGTAAATCTTGGCACCAACTATACAAAGCAAGAAATTGATCAATATACTTCATTGTTTAAAATGTTTTATGATTTTTTTTCTTGGACTTACGATGATCTCAAATAATATGGAAAGTCCATTTTTGAACACATCATACCCCTTAAAGAATGATCAAATTTTGTCATGCAAAATATAAGAATAATCAATGCCAAGATGAATCCTTTAGAAAGCAGTGAATTGGAAAAACTAAACAACTTTGGAATAATGTTTCCAATAAGACATTCATAGTGGTTGTCTAATCAAGTAATAGTGAGAAAGAAAAGTAGAAAAATTTACCATGGTGTCAATTTAAAATATTTAAATAGCGAAAGAATTAAAAACAACTATCCACTCCACAATATGGAGATGTTATTACAACAAGTTACTAGTTCAACATTAATGTATATGCTTGATGGTTTTTCTAGATACAATCAGGTGTTGGTTTCTAAAGAACACAGACCGAGAAATGTTTTTGTTACTTCTTGGGAGACTTATGTCTATGTTCATGTTCCTTTTGAGTTAAAGAATGTTTCTAAGTAACTTTCCAAAAATCAATGGATCATGTATTTAAATATTTCATTTGAAAGTTCATGGCTGAATGTCAAGATGATTTGACTATTCACTCAAAGTTTAGACAAGAACATATCAAACATTCGAGGGAAGTCTTTGAGCATTGTATATTGTATCGAATATCTATAAATCCGAAGAAGTACCTATTTTTTATATCAGGGAAATTGTTTTTTGGGTACATAACAAGGATGGGATCTATATTTATCCATAAATAATTAAGGAAATCAATCAATTGAATCCCTTGACATAAAATAATGGAGTCCAATATTTATTTGGAAATATAAAATTTGTAGGGATATTTGTACATGATTATGAAAATATTGTAAATCCCATTAATTTGTTGTTGAAAAAAGATGAGAAGTTTGAATGGACTCAGATATAAAGAAAAAATTCACCAGGATTAAGAATTGAATCACTACTGCTCCAGTACTTGTCAACCCAAACTTTGATAAAGACTTCATAATATATTTATTTTATTCAAAGGAAACCATTGCTTCAATACCAAAACAAAGAAATTTAAAGGGTGAAGAACTTCCAATAAGTTTCATGAGTAAGACTTTACATGATTATGAATTAAAATACTCAGAAATAGAAAAATAGGCTCTTTCCTTTATCAAAGTGGTGGCACATTTCATGACTTATATTCTTTCATATCATGTTATATACTATGTCCCAACTTCTCCAGTGAAAAAGATGCCAAATCAACATTTGAGAGAAGGGAAATGGAAAAACTTGTTGGCTAAAATTCAAGAATATGATATTGAGATCAAGCCCTTAAAACTAGTTAGAGGACAAGGACTATGTAAACTAATGACCTGGATTGATGCAGGAAATGGAGATATATCTATTTCAGTGAGATCATCATCATTCACATTAGAGTGGTACAAGGATATTTTTTTTTATCTGAAATCTATCCAGTTTCCGATTGGTATGTCTTCAAAGGAATGAAGGGCATTGAAAATGAAGGAAAACTAGTATATATTAGTTGCTGAAATGATTTTTTGAAGGAATTTGGATGGAATGTTGTTAAGATGTACTTATTCAACAAAATTTAAAAAGGTGGTGGGATAATTTCATGAAGGTGTTTGTGGTGGAAATTTTGCACCTACAACTACTGCACATATAATTATGATATTTGGTTACTATTGGCCTTCCATTTTTAAAGACTCATATTCTATTATTATAAAATGCATCTCTTGCCAAGAGTTTTTCAGGGGAAATGGAAAGAGAAGCAATGTCATTTCA
The DNA here is from genome assembly GCA_009831015.1 of Picea engelmannii. Classification (NCBI taxonomy): domain Eukaryota; kingdom Viridiplantae; phylum Streptophyta; class Pinopsida; order Pinales; family Pinaceae; genus Picea; species Picea engelmannii. Next base: position 254,129 of record ML794626.1, read on the forward strand.
TCATGTAACAATTGAAGAACTGTATATACAATGGGTACTATATGTCATTGGACCCATCAATACAAAGTCCAACAAGGGTCATTCATACATTATCACTGCAACTAATTATTTCACTAAGTGGAAAGAGGTTGCATCTCTCAAAAAAGATGATTCAAAATAACTCATTAATTTCCTTAAAGAAAATATTTTATCAGGATTAAGAGTTCTAGAGAAGTTAATAACTGAAAATGGTTCAATATTCATAGGATCAAAGTTCACCATTTTTTGTGGGTAATTTGGTATCATCATGGGGAAATAATCAAACTCTTGTCCCCGAGTAAATTGTTTAGTTGAATCAACAAATAAAACTATGATCTAGATCTTTAAAAAGACAATTTTTGTGAACAAGAGGAATTGGCCCAGAAAATTAGGCATTACGGGACAATTGACTTACACCAAAGGAAAACATTGAATCAACACCTTACACATTGGTATATGGAAAATAATCCAAATTTTCCATTCACTTGGAGTTGAATTCTCTGACATACACTATAAACAATGAATATTTGGAAGAAGTTTCTCCTCTGCAAAGAAGATATGATCAATTGATGCAACTGGAAGAACAATGAGATGAGGAATTAAGGAAAATGAATCAAAGACAACATTTTATTAATAAATATTTTTATCAAGTCACATTAATAAAATATTTTCAAAAGGGCAACTGGTATTATTGTCGAACAAAGCCAAGGAAAAATTGTCTATCCATACAAAGTTTGAAGCATTGTTGATTGCTCCATATATTATTGAAAAAGTTATTGCATATAATTCTTATCATCTAAAATGCATGAAACGGTCAGAGCTAATGTTTCCAGTGAATGGGAAACATCTAAAAAACAATTCTCTTGAAAAAATTTAGTCTCATCTTGTACTTAATTTTCTTTCCTTTGTGCATTTTTTTCAAAACCTTTGTTTTATTTTATTCTACTGACTCCATTCCCAATGGTTGATATTATATATTTTCAATAACCAACATGGGGTTATTATCCCACATTTAGATGCAGTTGTTGACCAAAAAGTGTGTTAATTCTTCCACAAATTTTCCCTTTTATATTTCCAACACTTAGAAAAATTTTGATTTTGTTGCAGGTTCATGAGACATTTTCATCCTTGTAAAAACATAAGCCTCCTCCAAAATACACCAATTTCATTCCTCCATATCCATTTTTCAACCATAGTTAGATTATTTCAAATCTCTCATGGGTTCACTACATATTCTTATTCAAGTCCAAACTTCTTCCATTACCAAAACACATGTCTATGTTTCTCTTTCCTCATTTCACAACATACTTAAAAAAATTTCAAATGTTATCCACAGTTTCAAGTCACTTAATTAAATTATTTGATTATGACAATGACTCATTCGTTCATCCATTTCATGGTACTTAGCCACTTTTTCAATAGTTCACCACGAGCTCACTCCTCATATCGTAATTATTCAAAACCTTTTTATCTCCTCCGTCTGACTGATCCAATTATTATATTTAGTAATTTCTTGAAGCTTTTCACCACAGGTTCACAAGTCTACAGGTTTGTGTCGATAATCCTACATACATCCAATCCTCCACCACCCACAGTTTTACATGCCTCTCTTGTCACCCTCCTCGACGTATATTAAATGAAAATCTTATAGAAAATAACAAGTGGTAAAATATTAAAAGTTCATTATTAATGGTACCCTTCTTGAGACAATATTCCATTAATTGAAATTTAATTCATATTAATATTTCCTTCCAAATAAGACTATCGAGACATACTATAGTAAAATGGTTTTCTTTGGTATTAACGTTCCAAAATACTTTACATAATCCACCAAATCCATTAAGCATGGAAACCACAAGAAAGGAAATATTATGCAGAGATACCCTCAATACATTTAGACGAGAAGATATAAAATTTCACTCATCGAGAGCATACAAATGTTATTCTACATTTCCTCCTCTAGAAAGCAATTCCAATGATATATGGACGTCAAGAATTTCCTCCCACAGATTTTTATGATAAAGAGATAGTTGTGTGGTGTATATATAAGTTCGATAACAACCAGAGGATTATTAAATTACAAACAGAATCCCCTATCTCTCTGACATGTTCAACTTTCAATAAAATGTTCAAGTTAGCAGAGCCAACGATAACTTTTAAAGGCAAGGAAGCTAAATATTTTGTAAAGGCTAGAAGTGGTGGTTGGTATATCTTGCAAAAATATGTGCAAGACTCTGTAATGATGCATGAAGATACATCAATTATCCAGTTTAGTCTAATAAAACATTGTTACCGAGAAATGGCATATTTCGTTTCTAGGGTAGCTAGGAAAGAATCGACTTCTACCATTCCTCATTTAGCTTTGTATATTCTATATTTTTCTATTCATGAGAAAACAATTTTGACTGGGTGAAAATCATTTTTGGAAAAATATATTTTAAATTATCAAATTTTAATATGAATAGGAAGTTCTAAATGTCTTTGTATTCAATTTTTCTATCACATATTATCATGTTTTTAAAGGACTACATTTAGGTAAATAGGTCAATTGCAAAATTTACCCAGTTCATACATGGTACCCTACCTTATGTATTAAGCACTAATATTGTCCCATTACCCATTAATTGGGGAATATTACATTAGTAATGTTATTTTATATATGTTGGATTTATTCCATTACTTGTAATTATACCTCCTAGTCTCCTATATACCAAGGAGACATTTTCATTTGGAATCATATGAGAATTCTACATTTATGTGGGCATAAGGAGGTTGCCCCCTTGAAGAAGATTATTATATGAATTTATCTCTTTTTCAAGGTTTTGAGTACTTATCCTAAGGTTTTTCTATGCTACATTGATATTTGGTTCTTAACATATGGTATCAGAGCTCAAGGTCTTGGGATTTCGCTGCTACATCTCAGACACATTGGAATTTTTGCTATAACTTTTTTTATACAATGTTTCAGAAGGAAAAACTTGGAGGATATTTAGTAGATGGATCAAGGTACGTTGAGTTAAAATTTACCCTCCTGAGGCCTTATAATTTCAGAGATACATCCTATGCAAGTTAGGGTTATGGAATCATCCTGAACTGATTCATTGCGGAATTTTCGCTATAAAATATTTTTTGTAACGTTTCAAACCATGAAATATGGAGGATATTCACATCAATTAGAAAGGTATATGTGGTAAAATGTGCAGATTTTGGGTCATCTTAAATTTGTAGATACACCCTGTGGAATATAGGGTATCGGACTAGTCTTATTGACTAGTCTCAAGAAGGTGTTCTAGGTAAAACAATAATAAATTCTTCTTAGAGCATCCACATTGACTGAGACTAGTTGCATTCGATAGTGGACAGTTTGTAGTATTTTAGGTACGAGTTACAGGATTTTATATCAATCATTTTGTGTGGGTCATGCTATACAAGTGACATCTCCCAGAAAGGCCAAAAATCAACAAGTTGTGGGGAAGTTATATTAAATTCCACATGGTACATCCAATTTTGATCAGACCTATGGAATTACAGAGAATAAATGATCAGAATCTGGACCAGGGGTCTAAAAAATGCTCAATTTTCAAAGTGCTCGGAATGAAACGAAAACGGTGCCATTGCGTCCGTCTCGTTCTCCTGATTCCGGTGGTATATTTACTTTCGCAAACGGAGTCCGTATGGAGA
>ML794626.1:259149-307275 GCA_009831015.1 Picea engelmannii
GTCACATTTGAGTGTATAACTCACATTTTGAATTATGGAAAATGGATACCTTGCACCCTTAAACAAGTACATTCCATTTTCAGATCAATAAATATCATAGAACTATAAAAAATAAAGTTTCATACCCATAAGGGCCAAAAATTTGGAGATATAGCAGAAGAAATATTGTCTAGCAGAACCACCTCAAAATCGAGGTTCAAAAGTGATACTTGGCCAACATGCCACCCAAAAAGGGAAATTCTACACCAAATAAGCCTCCAGATAATCCTACATGGACTATTGATGAAGGTGAAGAAATGGGTAGGGACATAAATGATTTACAAAAGAAGATAGTAAAAAAATATGAATTCCAAGAGATGATGGAGGGTTTAAAAGGGGAGATCATGGAAGGATTGAAAAATTCCATAATAGAGAGGACACCTGAAAGTGAAAATGTATCCCATGAAATTCATGATGAGGAAACAAGGAAGTTGAGTCAAGAATGGAGAAATTCCAACTTTGGGTTGAAGACCAACCACGTTCCTAAGATCGATATGAGGAAGTTTGATGGCAAGGACCCAATCCCATGGATACTTCAGATAGAGCAATTCTTTGATCTACATAATGTGCCACATACACAAAAGGTACAAATTGCTTCTTTACATTTAGAATGCAATCAAGTTTATGGTATCAATGGCTTTGTTCTCACAAATCATTCGTCACTTGGAAAATTTTCACGAAAGAAATGATAGCACACTATGAGGATACAAGGAGCAATACATTCTTTATCCAATTGATAAATCTCAATCAAAAGGGTTCAATTACAGAGCACATTGAGAAATTCCAAAGATTGAATATAAAGGTAACAGATATTCTAGATGAGCACTTGATTGATGTATTCATAGGAACTTTAAAGGATAACATTCAACATGAGGTTCGCCTTTGGGAACCGAAATCATTGGAGAATGCATTTAAGGTGGAAATAAATGTTGAAAGTAAAAATATGGCTATGGCTACTAGAAGGACCAATCCCAACATCTATAGAGAGAATAATGCTCCTTCTTCTAAAACACCTCAACCTACAAGGTTGACACCTCAACAATTGGAGGAAAGAAAAAAAAAAGGTTTATGATTTAATTGTGAGAACAAGTACAGTAAGGGACATAAGTGTGGTGAGAAGAAATTATTCTACATAGATTGTGAAGAGGAAGAAGAACAAGAACAAGAACCATCTCAAGATGAAAATGTAGAAGCAATTTCATCTGAAGAGTTGACTCCCACAATATTGTGTAATGCAGTGGCTAGAATTAGCACTCCTCAAACCCTCAATATCGAAGGATACATCAAAAAGAAAAAGGTAATAGTCCTAATTGATTCTGGAAGTACTCATAATTTCATTCACCATAAATTATCCAAATCTCTCAATTGCTTTGTATATCCAGTGCTAGAGTTTCAAGTAATGATTGCAGATGGAGGAACTATCAATTGATCATGAAAATGCAATAAGATCAATCTTACTATGGGGGAGTATGTAATGAATAGTCCAATGATTTATATACCCATGGGTGGTGTTGATGTTGTACTAGGAATCCAATGGTTACAATCATTAGGAACAATGGATTTTAATTTTCAAGAACTTTTGATGAAAGTTTCATTGGAAGGAAAACAAATTAAGTGAAGAGGTATCACAGGGAAACCCGGTAAGGTGATAAGCTCTAATGGCATGAAAAAATTATTGAAAAAGGAGCATCAAGGCATTATTGCACAACTTTTCTCACTAGATGTTCAAACATCTAAGCCATATATTCCTCAAGATATCCAAGGGATCATTGATAAGAGTTCCAAAGTATTTGAAGATATTCCCAAAGGTATTCCACCCACTCAAAATCCTGATCATGAAATTCACCTAATTCCTGGGAGTGTTCCTCCTAACATCAGGCCATACAGATACCCTTATGCCCAGAAGAGTGAAATTGAGTGCATGGTTGAAGAAATGTTAGAGGCTAGAATTATTATACCTAGCCAAAGTTCTTACTCTACACCAGTGGTAATGGTATTCAATAAATATAGCTCAAGGCATATGTGTCCATATTATAGAGAGATCAACAAGATCACTATTAAAAATAAGTTTTCTATTCCCGTCATTGATGAATTGTTAGATGAACTACATGGAGCAATATATTTCACAAAATTGGATCCTCCTTCAGGGTATCATCAGATTAGAATGAAGGAAGAAGATATCCCAAAAGCAACATTCCGAAGTCATGAAGAACATTATGATTTTTTCGTCATGACTTTTTGCCTTACAAATGCACCTTCCACATTCCAAGGGTTGATGAATTCCATTTTCAATCCCTTCCTTTGAAATTTTGTGTTAGTATTTTTTGATGATATACTAATCTATAGAAAGTCTTGGAGGATCATGTGTGACATGCTAACAAGGTGCTACAGCTACTAAAGGAGAAACAACTATATCCCAAACCATCCAAATGTTTCTTTGGAGTAAAGGAGGTAGACAATTTGGGTCATATTGTATCTCATGAATGTGTTAAGGCAGACCCTAACAAGATTAAGGCCATGATGGTCTGGACGATTCACAAAACATTGAAGAGTATTAAAATATTTTTGGGTTTGACAGGTTACTACCACAAGTTTGTTCATCATTATGGAAGAATAGAAACACCTTTAACGACACTAACTAAGAAGGATGCATTTTCATGGACTCCAGAGGCAAGTAAATATTTTGAACAACTTAAAGAGGCGAGATGCAAAGCTCATGTCTTGACCACTAAAGACTTCAAAAAAACCTTTATTGTGGAATGTGATGCCTCGGGAAATCGAATTGGTGCTGTCCTAATGCAAGAAGGAGGGCCATTGGATTTTGAAAGTCGACCACTGAAGGGAAAGGACTTACACAAACCCATTTATGAGAAGGAAATGATGGCAATACTACATGCATTGAAGAAATGGAATCCCTACCTAATAGGTAGGCACTTCAAGGTCAAAACAGATCATGATAGTCTTAAATACTTCTTGGAACAAAGACTATCTTTAGAAGGACAACAAAAATAGGTAACCAAGATATTGAGTTATGATTTTAAAATCGTCTAGAAAAAGTGGAAGCAAAATGTTCTGGCATATGCACTCTCAAGAAAGGATGAATATGTTGAGGCTTTTCTTTGTGCTATCTCGATCATCCAACCTGATTGGATAATAGCATCAAGGGATGAATGGAAGAATGATGAAAAAGTGTGGACTCTCATTCTAAGGTTGTAGCAGGATTCCAGTGCATCATATACATTTACATGGAAAAATGATTCACTATGGTACAATGATCACTTATATTTATTTAAGAACTCCCAACTCAAAAAAAAGGTATTATTGGAATTGCACACCTCTCCGTTAGGAGGGAACTCAGGATTTTTGAAAACCTACCATAGAGTCAAGAAGGATTTTTTTTGGGATGGCCTTAAAAGTAATGTTCAAAGGTTTTTGGCAGAATGTTTGGTTTGCCAACAAAATAAGGTGGAAACAATTAAGACCCTAGGTATTTTACAACCATTAGCCTTCCCAAGTCAGCGCTGGGAGGAATTTTCCATGGATTTCATCACAGGGTTACCGAAGTCTGAAGGAAAGAGTGTCATCATGGTGACTGTTGATAGACTGACCAGGTACACACACTTTTGTGCACTCTCTCATCCCTTCGAAGCTAGTACAGTTGCCACCACATTCATGGATATAGTTCAAAAGCTACATGGCAGCCCAAAGATTATTGTAGGTGACAGAGATCCCATCTTCACTAGAAATTTTTGGACATAATTATTTTCTTGTTTGGGTACTCAATTGACTCATAGCTCATCCTATCATCCTCAATATGATGGACAAACTGAGATAGTGAACAAATTTAAAGAAGCATACCATCGTCGCTTTGTCTCTGATAAACAAACACAATGGTTCAAATGGTTACCCTTGGCAGAATGGTGGTATAACACTTCCTTTCATACTACAACCAAAATGACACCGTTTATGGAACTCTATGGATACCACTCTGCTTCCATAACTTCTTCTCTAAAAGAAAAATATAAGGTTCAAGAAGTGGAATATCACATCAAGAATCAACAAGAAGTTCTCCAAATCTTAAAGGACAACCTGACCATGGCACAAAATCGCATGAAACAACAAGCAGATCAACATCGTAGTGAAAGAAGTTTTGAAGAAGGGAATTGGGTGTTTTTAAGAATACAACCATACAAACATATGTCCCTCAAGCAAGACAAAAAGGATAATAAATTATCACCAAAGTACTATGGCCCTTATAAGGTGTTGCAAAATATTGGTACTATGGCATACAAATTGGAGTTTCCTGCATCTTCGCAAGTACACCCGGTTTTCGATGTTTCATGGTTAAAGAAAGTTATAGGCGACAAGATCCCAGTACAAACTAAATTGCCACAACTTGATGGGGAAGGAAAATTCATGTTGAAGCCTGAAGCCATCACTGACACAAGATTTCACCAGTTGAGGAATAGATCCATTTAAGAGTATCTCATTAAATGGAAGAAACTACCGACTGAAGATTGTTACACCTCAATATTGTTCACTTTGATAAGTGTCGTAAGTGTCGCATGATCCTCTCAACTGTCGCAAGTGTCGCATGTCATTAAAAAGTGTCGCAAAACATCAAACAAAGCATACTGTCATGATGACGACACCAAAGAGACATCTATAATAGCTCAGACGCTTGGTTTTGAGGAGGAAGGAATGATTAACTAGAGTCAAGGAACTTTTATCACCTGAGAAGAGCTCTTAAACAAAGGTTTTTAAGGGGATCGCTCCCCTAGATCAGCCTTAGTAGCGCTGGCGCTCCCCTATAAGGTCTCAGGGAGTGTTATAACGCTTGTCTTCCCCTCAAGAGGAGCGCTATCCACCCTTGGAGCATTGGTGCCCCCTCAAGCTTCCTAGGGAGCGCTATAACGCCCTGATGCCCCTTTTGAGGGAGTGTTGCCTAATCTGGGGCAGTAGTTGGCCCGTTGAGGAGAAAAAGGGGAGGATCTCTCAATTTTAGAAGGAAATTGCATTCGAATTCTTGGTTCCATCAGAAGATCCCTGATCCAAGGAGGGAATTCCTCAACTTGTTCTAAAGATAACTCAAGAGGTTAAACTCCTCTTAACCTATATAAGAAGGCTCTATGATGGTGGAAAGGGGAAAGAATTGCTAGAACGAAATCTATGATCTCATAGGAAACACATAGTCAATTGAAGAAGAGTGATCAGTGATGCTGCTATCATCCAGGTTGTGGATCTGTCGAGCAAGGGTTAGACGAAGGAGACTTGACGAAGCTGTCGCTTTCGTATCTACGATTGTAAATACTGCTGTTGTTATTCTCATTAATATGACACGCTTGGCCTGTTTCTTTCTAGTTTGTGTCTGATTTTACATGAACTTATCATCGCTAGATAGATCTATTTTCAAGTTAACACCAATAGAGTAGGAAGTGGTCGTACTTTGTTTTTCCACAGGACTCAGCGAGGAGCGAGAGTTTGAAATTTGATTCAGAGCGTGCAGGGACAAACGTCGATTAAAAGGTACCTATATCATCCTTCCTTCTCATGTATTAGTTTGTGCAGATCTAAAAGGAACTCAGTGTCCACGTTAAGCACTTTCTTTCTTAGAGTTAGGGTCTAGCTCTTTGAGGTAATCTACTTGTCTACAGGGAGATCTTCCTACAACAGAAACTGGCGACTCCACTGGGGAGTCCTCAAATCGAAATTTTTTTGTTTTGATTTCTCCTCATAGACCTTGTTTTACCCCTTGACTATTTCAGACCTGGTTCACTCCTCTTTTGATTGGTTTCATGAGCTGATTGACTCCCTACCCCATCACACTCAGCCTAATTGTCGAGACTGAACTGCAATTTTTGGATTTTTTGACACTTTTTGGAGTTTTTGACCCTAGTGCCCTTGTCCCTATGTTAACAGAGTGTCATTGCTCCCTGAGTGCCTTGAACAAAGAGCTATAATGCTATTTTTCCTTTGCAATGGAGAGCCAACCCCTTTTTGGCCCAGAAGCCTTCCAGAATTGTTTTTCAGGGTTTTTACCTTTGTGTTTCTCTTGCTGAGTTACCTTGTGAGTCAATGTTTCTTTCTTTTCAACTTTGACATATGCCTTTTTGAAGAACAAACATCTTCCTATTTGGATTTTGTAGCCTTCTTCACTATTATTGTTGAGTTTTTCTGTCATTTGGAGTTTGAAACCCATGCATTGTCTTTCTCTCTTTTGAACTGAGCGAAAAACTCTGGTGAGGGTCATCAAAGGCCTATAGATATCTTAATTTTGATTTTAGTTAAGATCATTGTTCTTCGACATTTACTTTGGTGTGAAGTTCTTGTTTTTTTCCTTTGATTGTTTTTTTTCTTTTGCTTCTTGTCTTGATCACAACGAGAGGGTGTATTGTTTGTATGATTCTTGCTTGTGTTGGTCTGATTTTCATTCATCCAAGAAGATAATTAGCAAGACAAGCATTGTTTTGGATTGATCATTATTCATATGCAAACAATAAAAAGTATCTTCGTGATTGACTTTGCATATTAGAAGGTATCTCAAAGTTTTAGCACCACATCGGATTTGATTTGAGAAAAACAATTTTGAGGGCATTCCTTATTAGTGATTGTTAGTGAAAATAAATCTCTCTCTCTCCCTTAGATAGATGTTCATCGGAAAAAAAATGAATGCTTATCATCTTTGATGAATTTTTGGGATTGAGTCATAATTCCATTCGTTTCACTTCCATGTACCCCTTTTTAGTAAAGAACAGCTATAAAATGAACGCTAATTAAAAATTATCTAGAAATTTTTCTTTTTTAGGATCCTCCACCAACAGTAGAATAGACTTAGTACTTTGGATTAGGCTATGAGCATAACTCTCTAAAGTTTCCAAAACAAACAGTAGCATCCTGAGTTAGGGAGAGTCAAATCCAATTATCGTATAAGTCTGCCTGGGATCCCCCTCTCACAAAGGGGTTACGCATGAGGTCGCATTCAGCTGAGTTACGGAGATTATCCCTCCCTGGTTTAAATAATTGTGGTGGTCAGATCGTATTATGGAGATCGCTTCAAGTTAAATCCACAATTACTGCGTGGAAGCCTTTTAGTTTATTTCGGGCTCGATAACCTGCCTGTACATTCAGATCGGACTGTCGATTGTTCCCGCCCAGGGGTTGACTGTGAATTGGTAACCTTAGTGGCCATAATCTTTAGGGTCTTACACAAGGTGACAGTGAAGGGAAGTCGCACTTTACCTGGAGAAGACATTGGTCAAACTCACTCGGGCTCCTTGGAGGGTAAATCCAAAATTACTGTGTGGAAGCTTGCACCAAGGCGTAAGTCCGTTAAGTAGGTCGCCATTGTAACTGTTCCACCCTATCCTCACCCCTCCTTGACTTGATCGCGCGACGTTCGATTTCATCACCAACTAGTACGGTCATCGAGAGAAGGTCCTGTTTGCTTGGTTGTGATTCTTAGATTCTATTAGCGTATGTTGTTTCTTTTCAGTAGTTGGCCATAGATCTCTTTCGCCGACTCTTTTTTACCAACATTGACCCTCCACACCGCTCGTAGAGGCTACAGAGACTTCCTCCAGAAAATATGGAAGGAAACACCCCTTTAGCCCCTCATTCTACGAAGGAATGTCCTCAACAAAGTGAGGTTCAAAACACTACAACTCCCCAGGAAGAAGTTCCCACTCCTTTGGAGAATTTTCAGATTGTTTCAGAGTCTCCGAAAGATTTCCACATTCCAGAGGGATATGAACGACGTGTCGTCCAACTGAATCCCACTGGTGAATTTGTCGTCGTCAATACTTCTGACATTTCGGCTGGGTCCCATCAAAACCCTTTAGCCGATGACCCTTTTTGGACCACAGACATTGTTCGAAGTCCACCGGGCATGGTGCGAGATATTTATGGAACAGGGATGGGTGCTGACGCACCCATTTCCTACACAGTACCCCTAAACCATTTTATCGGTACCACCACTTTTACATCCACACCACTCGTTTGTCCGAACATACCGTCCGTTGGCCCAAGGTCTACTCTTCTCCTCCAGATGACCCATTCTACGATAGCCCCGCACATTCCGACTATTCCCGCTGGTAACGTGGTGGTTAATCAAGCTGTGATTGGCACACCTATAAAACCAAGACCTACATCATCACTCCCTTTTGGGTACAAAGCACTGAATGCTTTCATTGCCACTACTACCCAAGTTGTACCAGGAAGTTCCATACCTATCCAACAACCTGGAGGGACCGATCTTGGTGGTCCTAATCCGCTCGGCAGCACCGGTCAGTCATTTATGTCTGGTTCTCAAATTCCAAGAAATCTACCTAGGGGGCATCATCCCATAGGAGGACAAATTCCATTTGGGGGCCACCCTCATACTGGGGGGCAGCCTCAATCCGGATTCTACCATCAACCGCACGGACAAAATGTGTCTGCCACACCTAATCCGTGGAATGTCCCTTTTCCAGAAAACCCACAATTCTCGGCGGGACACAACTGTCAAACTCCGCAACAACCTCCTTATGGACAAACCCCAAATCCAACTTATAATCCTCAAAACCCATCCGATTATCCTCCGCTCACACATACTTCTCAAAACATCTCAAATCCTACGTACCCTGGCCACCAACCACACACAAGAGGGACCACTAGTTATAATTATCCACATAACCCAGTGATTGGCCCTACTGGTGTCCCCATGCCACACCAACATTACCCATAGGTTAATCGACAACTACATTTTCTAGCTACCTTGGATCTTCCAGACTTGTCTCGGTTAACGAATGATCCTATTTATCATTCTCTGGTTTGGCCATCTATTCCAGCTAAACTTCCTTCTAATATCCCAAAATTCAATGAGAAGTCCAGAGAAGACCCAAACAACCACGTAATGACTTTCCATTTGTGGTGTTCATCCAACTCCCTCATGGACGATTCTATACGTGTGCGTCTTTTCCAACGAACACTTACGGTTTCCGTGGCGAAATGGTATATTGAAATACCATGCGCATCTTTTCACGATTTCAACTCCCTCGCCATGTCCTTCCTCACACACTTCCAACTACCCATTTGATACGAGATGGGTACTGAACTATTAACCTCCCTTCGTCAGATAAATTCTGTACATATCTCCGATCATATTCATAAATGGAGACGATGAGGAAGGCTAATCAAAGTGGTTATTCCTGACCAATTGTTAGCGGAATGGTTCACCAAATCATTGCTACCCCAGATCACTCATGATGTTTCCATGGGTGGCGTAGTCACTGAGGAAGAATCTATTGCTCGAGCTCGGTACCTAGACTTGGTCTATTCACAGTCTGATACTCTGTACGAGTTGATACCGAATGCTACCCGTGCCACTAACGATCCATCCAAACCATCGTCTGCTTCCCATGCGGATGGAGTTATTGGCTCCATCAAAACCCAATCTACTACCCAGTCGACTGGAATGATTCAGTGGCCCTCTTTGACGGCTGCTCCCAGCCCGACTGCACCCTATTCTACCCCCCCTCTAACTTAGGTCTCTGAGGTGAATGCAGTCCAATCAACCCCTTCACAACAATATGGGGGCAAGAATAAAGCGAGAAATAAACCAAAGAGAAACAATAACAACGAACAACCAAAAAATCAACCGCAAACCCCTACTGCTGGAAAACAACCACAACAAAAACTGAAATTCCCGTGTCTCATTTGTGGTGACGATCACTACACCCGAGACTGTCCACATCGCGATGAAGTGGCCAAGCTTTTCAAGGGAAATTCACAACCCGCTGTGCTTACTCAGCCTTTTCCACAACAACAATATTTGGTTGCTAAAACCCCCACCACAGGGGGCAGTTCCAACCCATCCCATGATGAATCCTTGACAAGTTCTCACATTTACATGTTCAACGGGATTAATCTAACCACTTGCTCTGCAACATATGACACGTCAGTTAAACCTGATAAACCAAAGACTACTAATGGTTCCACACCAGACCCGTTACCATCCTCTGTTAATCCTCCATCTGTTATCCCTCCATCTGGGCCACTTCAGATTGAGAAACCTTATTTTGACTCCATCTTACGCCCTCCTAAGAGAACCATCCAGAAATCTACCTTCAATCCTAATTCATGAGTTGCCCAAAACTACAACATTGTAGAATATTTGGCCCAAGCACCATCTGCTATGTCTACCTTGGAAGTTCTACAACACTGTCCCAGCCAACGTAGAACGCTCTTAGCTGCTATCGGTGCTTTTGATCCCGAGTCATCGAACAACCTCACATTAAATCTGGATGATCATCAACCGCGACTCTCCCACCAGTTAGCTTTTCAAATCGATGTTGTTGTTCACAATCGACAAATCTACCGAACTATCTTAGATGAGGGAGCCTCTACTTGTGTCATGTCCTTAGCTTTTTGGAAAGGGTTAAAATAACCTGCCCTTAACAAATCCCCTATGATGTTACGTTCTTTCGATGGATGAGGTTTTCATCCTCATGGACTATTACAATCCTTAGCCGTTCAGTTGGGCGGCAAAACTGTTACTGTTGACGTCAAGGTGGTCGATGCCCCCCTTGATTACAACCTACTACTCGGATGAAGTTGGCTCTAATCTATTACAGTCGTTGCCTCGTCGGTGTTTTGATGTGTACAATTCCCCCATCAAGGTAAAATTGTCACCGTCGATCATCTTGATTTCTGCACACCCGACGCTCGCATCCCTGCCACCAACAACATTCATTTTTTGGGAGACCACCCAGTTACGTATGAAAGCATTGGTTGGCTTATTGAAATATTCTGGACTTATGGATAATTTCCCTACACCACTTCCACCTACCACGCATCATATTTCCACCATCAATATGATCTCGACTATGCCTTATCAATCCTTGGAATCATCTGATCCTTGGATTGTACCTAGTCCTCTGGAATTCGATGTGCTTGGTGACACCATGCCACTTAGCCCAACCGAGGTTGCATATGTGGATATTCAATCTGCCTCTCCCTCTCTAAACAATCCACATTCATTGGCACCTGATGCCTACTCGATGCCCTCATGGTTGGATTCCCTATCATCTGTCGTCGATTACATTTCCCAAATTTTCCCTTCTGATGAATCGATTATGGAAATGCTCAGCATTGACGATTTACCTTGGGATGATAACCATCATCGATCCTCTTTTTTCTGCCTTTGGAAGAAATTCACCAAGACATACGCTCTGTCCTCCCTCCCGATGTTACCGATGCTCCGCAATCTCCTATCCTCACACCAAATACTCTTTCTGAGGGGAATATGGGTAACATATCCACTATGATCGTTATTGATATTTCGATCAAAGAAGGTGTCGTGGAAAACATTAACCTTGGTGCTAAATGCACACCCGAGGAAGTGGTCTCTTACACTGCTTTGTTTAAATAATTCCGCGATGTCTTCGCTTGGAGATACGAGGAAATGCCAGGGATTGACCCTTCAATCATCATGCATGAAATCAAGACTTTCCCTGATGCAAAACCTGTTCGACAGAAGCTTCACCCGGTTCATCCCAAGAAAATTGCAGCCATAAAGGCAGAAGTTGAAAAAATTCTCAAATCTGGCTTTATCTACCCCGTCCCTTTGACAGAATAGGTCTCCAACCTCGTTCCGGTTGCCAAAAAACAAGGGACCATCCGTGTTTGCGTTGACTATCGAGATCTCAACAAATCTTGTCCCAAGGACAACTACCCTACGCCCTTCATCAACCAAATCATCGATAACAGCGCAGGGAGAGTAATCTTCTCTTTCATGGATGGCTTTTTTGGGTATAACCAGATTGAAATCTTACCTATTGATCAACATAAGACAACCTTTATCTTTCCTTGGGGTACTTTCACCTACCTAAAGCTACCTTTTGGCCTTAAAAATGTTGGTGCTACTTTCCAGCGGGCCATGTCATACACTTTCAACAACATCAAACATATCGCAGAGCCTTACCTTGACGATCTACCTGCCCACTCATCAAATCGATCCGATCACATTGATCACTTACAGGTGATTTTTCTTCGATGTCAGTTCTACTGTATTCGTCTGAACCCACACAAGTGCATTTTTGCTATCGAATCCGGTCGACTCCTCGGTTTCATTGTCTCCAAAGATGGGATCATGGTGGATCTCTTAAATATTAAGGCCATTCTAGCTTTACCCCCACCTACCAATTTAACCCAACTCCAAAGTTTGCAAGGCAAAGCAAAATTTCTTCATCATTTCATCTGCAACTATGCTGAGATCACTAAGGATTTATGCGGTTACTGCAAAAGAACACCCCTTTCATCTGGGATGACACCGCCAAATGGTCATTCGATGCTCTCAAGAACGCTTTGACCCACACACCTTTGTTACATCCCTCGGAATATAAAAAGGATTTTATCCTTTACTTGGCCACCTCTACTTCCACCATTGCAATGGTGTTAGTTCAAGAAGACCCCAACGACGAAGAACATGTGATTTATTATCTGAGCAAGAGTCTATCTGGACCCGAACTCAGATATTCACATGTTGAGAAACTGGCTCTGGCAACCGTCATCATTGTCCAGAGGTTCCGCCATTACATCTTATTATGCACCACCACGGTAATCACAGACTCCAACCCCATGTACCACGTCTTGACACGTCAAGTACTTGGGGGAAAATATTCTAAATGGATCGTTATTCTTCAAGAATTCAATCTTGAGTTTACGAAGGCCAAAGACAATAAATCCATGGTGTTTGCAGAGCTCATATGTGCTCTCCCTCATGCCAATGAAGACATCGAACCTAGAGATTCTCTCCCCAATGAATCTCTCTTCCTCATCAGCACCTCTGATCCTTGGTACGGAGACATTCTCCTCTACCTTCAAACCCAACGTTTTCAGCCCAACATTTCTCGTGAAGAGCGTCGACGCATTCGTCACCACTCTCGTCGTTATCTCATCATCGACGACACTTTGTATCGCTAGGGGACTGAAACCATCCTTTGGAGATGTCTAATTCACGAGGAGGCTGAATGCGTTTTGAACGATTGTCACCTTGGTGCCTGTGGCGGTCACCTTTCCGTGATCGCCACAACCCAAAAAATCCTACGTGCCGGCTACTTTTGGCCCTCTATTTTCAAAGACTGCATCGAGGCCATCAAAAAATGCCCACCCTACTGCGCTGCACCCAAATATTTAACAAGAAGGCATGCACCCACCCTATTGTGCTGCACCCCATTATTTCCATCGGCCCCTTTTCCAAGTGGGGTATCGATTTCATGTAGTGTAATCCTACCTCATCCGGGGGGCATGGTTACATCATCGTCATCGTCGACTACTTCACCAAATGGGCTGAGGCTATGCCTACCTTCCTGAACGATGGTCATACTGCAGATTTGTTTCTTTTCAACCATATCATAACTCGTTTTGGCATACCACGTGCCATTGTCACTGATCATGGTGCACACTTCAAGAACCAGATGATAAGTGAGTTACATGTGAAATTGGGTTTTCACCATGAAAACTCATCCCCCTACTACCCTCAGGCTAATGGACAAGTTGAGTCCATCAACAAAGTCTTGAAAACCATGATCCAAGAGGGGCAAACAAAACATCGTGGCATTTACAACTTTTCTCTGCTCTCTGGGCTTATCGCACTTCGGTGAAAACCTCAACTAGATTCACTCCTTTCCAGTTGGTCTATGGCATTCAAGTCGTTCTACCAATCGAGTGTGAGATTCCATCACTCAAACTTAAAGTAGAACTCCTGCCCCATACTTTTGCTAAAGAAGAACGATTCTTGTATCTATCCAAGCTAGACGAAACACGTCGTGATGCTGCTCTCGCTAATGAGGCACATCAGAAATGAATTAAGATTCAATACGACATATCCGTCCACCCTAGGAATTTTGCGGAAGGAGACTTAGTCCTCGTTTATGACCAAGCTCACGATAAATTGGGGATAGGAAAGTTAGAACCTCTGTGGCACGGTCCTTACATCGTGAAGCGTGTTGTTCACAGAGGTGCCTACGAATTAGTAGATCATGATCAAATTTCCCTAGGAGAGCCCCGAAACGGGCTTTACCTTAAAAAGTACTATGCCTAGATCACCTAGCATCTGTACTTTGTACATTATTGTATTTTAGTTTGGTGTGTCTATTTCTTTCGCATGCTCAAGTCTTTACCATTGCCACTCATGACTGTGATTGTGTTTTCATGCGCAGATGAAATATTCCTTTCCTATTTTTTTCTGGTTTGTGGATGGCGCTAGTCAATATACCCAAAACATTGCTTCGACAGCATTGGTTATTTACCAATTTGACGAGGTGGTGAGTTCAGGAGGTATCTGCTTAGGACCAACAACCAACAACATGGCAGAATATCATGCTATCATCGGAATGTTAATCCAAGCCTCCTCCCTAGGTATCTATCGTATCATTGTTTACTTAGACTCCCAACTCCTGGTATATCAACTCAACCGTATATACGCTATCCGTAGTCCTATCCTGCTACGTCTCCACCTGCAAGTTCACCATCTTGAACGAATGTTCGATTACATTGAATATAGACACATTCCAAGAGAACTTAATAGTGTTTCGGATTCGTTAGCTAACTACATCATGGATCGGTATCTCACCCACATATAATATTTAAGGAAAGCAAAATTGTACATTACATGTAAATTAAAACACATCACAGACATCATCATGTACAAATCATTGGCACTGTAAAAAACTCAAAACTGTATATATATATATATGGCGTGACTGAAATGTTTTTTGATTACATCAAAAAGTATGTAGAAGAGAAAAATTTCAGGTCTCTAAACCCCTACAACACCACTTGACAAGGCATACAAAATGATCACCAGAGAGACTCTAATATCTATGCACTACATTGTGCTGCGAGTAACACATCACCACGCGCCTCAGCAGAGAATTGATATTCTCTGGTACTCCCACAGTGTGCCTCTGCACATGGAAAGGCACTTCTCCCCTCCGCAGAGGAGGAATGCCACTCGTAAGGCCTTGGAGGTTTCTTTCAACCTCCCGGAGACCCAGCACTCATACTACCGGATCTGCTCCAACCGAGACACCCCCGCGACGTCCTAGTATCGGTATATCAGTTGGGCGCACTGCTCCCTTGTTTGCATGTTGAAAACAATACATCTATTAAAAACTCTTCTATATACCCAAAAAAAAATACATATACATCAAAAAACTTTAGAAAACAAAAACTAGACAAGGTATGGCTTAGTCTTTTACCTGACACATCCTAGTCTTCCCCCCAGGTAAAATCAAATCCATGCTCTCGCGGAAATCTACCTTAGCATACGGGAAGTCCTCTATCCAGAGATACTACCATCTTAGCTAGGAAAAGAAATCTCCAGTGAAACAGAACTCTGACTCCGCCACTAGCCTCAGAGATAGAATGGTCCACCTCTCCATCCTTGGTTCATCCACTGGTTGCACAACCAGTGCTATCTGAGGCTGCATCTGGGGGATGTGCTCCAGAAAAAATGAGACTAGAAATGAGCCATAACCAAACTGCTTGTGTCCCGTCCTACACCGTGAAATCTGTTCCTTCACATTTCAAAGGAACCCTGCACTCCAGTTGAACAGTGTTGGTTCCAAATACTGAACACCATAAGCCACCTACGATCTTGATGCCAGATGCGCACTAGTACTACCTGTCATGCTCGTGATGGAAAACAGTATAGACCGGAGGGGTAGCTCTCAGATATCCTTGATAGGGATCCTACCCCCTACCATTCTTGCTCCTGGGATACAGTGGCATGCCAGATACACGTCCACTTGTTCAGGTAGCGCTTTCTAACCAGAAAAAGATATGGGGACCCCTCTTTTCGAGAGGCTAGTCAAAAAATACATGTCTTCTAACTCAATGGTTAAAAGATGTGTGCCAATTCGAAATCTTTGCTCTGCAACATCCCATAAGCCAATCATATGCTCAAGCAATAAAACCTATTTCTTCATTTTTTGCAACTTGAAGAATTTGAGTAAACCACAAGCTCGCAATGCGGCCCGTGTGTGGGGACTCCGCAAGGCAGCTAAGTCATCCATCTCATGTTCTCTTTCTTTCCATTCGATCATGGTCGCTGAATTTACCTACAAAACAAAAAAAATAAAGAAATTCATTATTTCCACGTTTTGGCAATTTTGGCAATTTTCAAAAGCAAGTTAAAATGTGAAATCTAAACGCCCACATCATTTAAAGTGACCACACCCTCTTTTACAATCACCACACACTTTCTTAGCCATTTAACATCTATCATATAACAACAAAACGTTTTTAAATGCAAACGATTTCTTTATGGCTGCGTGGGCATGCGTGGGGGTTTTCTCCTGGATTCCTTACCAAAAATGACCCATCCCATTAACTATTGAGGCATTGGCATATAAGCCATCCTTTTCTAGAACGTTTTTGTAGAAAGAATCCCCTTTTCTCACTATTTTTTAAAGAGGCCGGTTTGGTTCTATTTGGGGCAAACTAGGGCTTCATATTTTAAAATAAATGATGTTATGAAAACAAATTCTAAACCATGTAATTGAAAGAAGGAGAAATGAAGTTCTACTTGGTCTGAACGGCAAGGAAAACGGTCAACCGTAGCTCCGACAGTGAGCAAAACAAGATCCGCTTCAAAATGAGAATCTCCACTACTCCAAAATCCTTGTGCAAAATGAAATGGTAAATGGAATTTTCATTGTATTGTTATTTATACATTTCCATTTTTTATAAGGTATGGTCATTTATGGGTTTCTCTAACAATATGATGGCCTCACTAAACCCCTGGTCTGTATTTTTGGCATCGCAGTTTTCCTGGCAGTCCTGATGGATTATTTACCTTGTCGCACATATGAGCATAGTCTTAGTTTGTTCTCGAGCTCGACAATATGAGAACGCAACCAAGTAAAATGTTATCTCTTTTTCAGACCCATACGGATATATGACCACACGAAAAAGGAACCCCCTAGAGTCTTCTTTAAACCCTTTTCAGACTCTCTAAATATGAAAAGATTGTCGAGTGACCTTGCTTCCTTTCACACTCGTTAAAAGGTCAGAAAGGGCGTCTTTCGAGCGATAGTTTATCTCTTTTTCGGTCTCGTTAGGCTACTGTACAAAAAATAAACTGAGAGAGTTCTCTTTTAAGTGTTTTTCCAAACTCTATAATCCCAAAGAACCTTTGAGTTTTCTGTCTTTGGACTTGTTAAAACACACATCGACAGGCCCATATGGGACCAAACCCTTACTTCTTCTGGTTCGTTAAACAAAGGAAGAGGAACTTACTGAAGGTGGGTTATATTGAGCATGTGTTATCCTCCTCGAGCTCATTAAATCAAAAAGAGGTACTCATTTATCTGGATGGGGGGAAAATTGAAAGGAGCAAGCCAAGCAGTCTCTTGAGAACATTGTTTGGCAATTCTTAGAGTCGCCCTTGAACACGAAACTTTGTCATTTGCATACATCATAATCCATTGAACCTCTGCACTGAGCCAATCCTTTGAGTTCCTTTCACTCCTTTGGGTCACCCGACGCAAGTCATAGTATCCACTGCATAGTTTTGGTCCATCTCATGTTTTGCTGTTGTGACTCAGTGTTCAAGGGAAGTATCTGCCTCGAGAGTCAGCCATCCCAAATATCTTGCCTCAAAACCCATGTCAGTACATGTTCTTTTGATCTACCAATTACATCTCTATATCCATTTCGTGTAGTTGATGGGGGATACATCAAGGCCCTCCCTCGACGAGTCTATTCCTGTCGACATTGACACATTATCCGGGAATTAGACTTAGGAACTAGTTAGTACTTTGGGACCTGCATGCCTCAATGGCAGGTCTCCTCACATTCGACAGTAGGTTTACATCATTAACCTCTGATCAAATGATTCCACGGATGTTCGACCTCAGCTCATCTATTCACATTCGCTGGAATGTACTAAGGTACCTTGGGAATCATTGACATTAATGCTGATCTCCCTCGCACTTGTTAACGGTTCACACCATTGACCGGTAATCAAGTGGTTTCTGCCATGTTCGACATCAAGACATCTATTCACATGGTTAGATTCGTACCATATTGGGATTGGTAAGAAAACCCTGGGTTGATTAATCATTGTAATATATGCTTTGCCCAGGTTGCAAAGGAGTTCTATTGGACAAATGACACATACACTATTACATAGATCCACTTTGTATTGGTCGTGTCTATGTCTTGTCATATCATAGATCCACTGTATATTATTCGTGGCTACGATCAGTCTGAGTCATCAGGGTATAGATCCACATTGTATCTTCGGTGGCTGTACCTTCTTGTCAATACAATTATGAATCCGCAGTGTATTTTATGGCGGCCATATCCTGCAAGTCTTGATCACCCAAGCATAGGTATGCCTGCCTTGGGTTTTGAAATATGTCATGATATTTGTTGGATGTTTGTGTGTAGCTCCCGTCAGGTTATCCAAGTCTATACCCTTGCTTGAACATCTACAAATCATTTTAGTTATCAGTTCGCATCTTCTAACATCATAATTTGGGGGACATTCTATTACACCTCAATATTGTTCACTTTGATAAGTGTCCTAAGTGTCGCATGATCCTCTCGACTGTCACAAGTGTCACATGTCATTCACAAGTGACACAAGCATCAAACAAATCATACTGTCATGATGATGACACCAAAGAGACATCTATAATAGCTCAGATGCTTGGTTTGGAGGAGGAAGGAATGATTGACTGGAGTCAAGAAACTTTTATCACCTGAGAAGAGCTATTAAACAAAGGTTTTGAAGGGGAGGGCTCCCCTAGATCAGCCTTAGGAGCACTGGCGCCCCTCTATAAGGTCTCAGGGAGTGTTATAATTCTTGTCTTCCCCTCAAGAGGAGCGCTATCCACCCTTGGAGTGTTGGTGCCCCCTCAAGCTTCCTAGGGAGTGCTATAACGCCATGATGCCCCTTTTGAGGGAGCGTTGCCTAATCTGGGGCAGTAGTTGGCCAATTGAGGAGAATAAGGGGAGGATATCTCATGTTTAGAAGGCAATTGCATTCGAATTCTTGGTTCCATCAGAAGATCCCTGATCCAAGGAGGGAATTCCTCAACTTGTTCTAAAGATAACTCAAGAGGTTAAACTCCTCTTAACCTATATAAGCAGGCTCTATGATGGTGAAAAGGGGGAAGAATTGCTAGCATGAAACCTATGATCTCATAGGAAACACACAGTCAGTTGAAGAAGAGTGATCAATGAAGTTGCTATCATCCAGGTTGTGGATCTGTCGAGCAAGGGTTAGACGAAGGAGACTTGACGAAGTTGTCGCATTTGTATCTACGATTGTAAGTACTGTTGTCGTTATTCTCATTAATATGACACGCTTGGCCTATTTCTTTCTATTTTGTGTTTGATTTTACATGAACTTGTCATCGATAGATAGATCTATTTTCAAGTTAACACCAATAGAGTAGGAAGTGGTCGTACTTTGTTTGTCCAAGGGACTCAGCGAGGACCAAGTGTTCAGAACTCGATTCGGAGCGTGCAGGGACAAACATCAATTAAAAGGTACCTCTATCATCGTTCCTTCTGATGTATTAGTTTGTGCATATCTGAAAGGAAGTCAATGTCCATGTTAAGCACTTTCTGTCTTAGACTTAGGGTCTAGCTCTTTGAGGCAATCTACCTGTCTGCAGGGAGATTTTCCTACAACAAAGATTTCACTTGGGAAATTGAGTCTTTTATACAAAAGCATCCATAGTTACTCAAGCGATGCAGACAACACTTGTCTCAAGGGGAGGGGCATGCTAAGCCCTAATATTGGCTCATTACCCCTTAATTGGGGCATATTACATTAGTAATGTTATTTTATTTATGTCGGCTTTATTCCATTAGTTGTAATTATACCTCCTAGTCTCCTATATATACCAAGGAGACATTTTCAGTTGGAATCATCTGCAAATTGTACATTTAGGTTGGCATAAAAAGGTTTCCCTCTCGAAGAGGCTTATTATATGAATGTATCTCTTTTTCAAGGCGTTAAGTACTTATTCTTAGGTTTTTCTATGCTATATTGATATTTGGTTCTTAAGATTATGGAAGGAAAAGGAAATGTATAATTTCTAGGAATTTTAGAATTCATTTGTTTCTTCTTTTAATAAACTCATATATGGATCCAATACGTAAAGAAATTGTTTAGAAGTGACAACATTTCTGGATACAAGAGGAATTTTCGAAGCGATGGACCATTACAACATTGTTAGGATTTATTGTTCTCGAGAAAATCCTTTTTACCTTCCATATTGTGATTGAAGTTTGTAAACAATATAAATTTTGGGCTCACTTTTTCCATGACAGGAGGAAAAAGTAATTTATTCCATTTCCATGTGTTAGTACTTAAATTTGTTCTTGATTTAGTGAGAATCTCTAATCCTAAATCCTCCTTGTTTATACATCATTGCTTGATTTTTAGACTTTTATCCTTGGTTTTAGATTTTTATGTTTTGTATTTTTTTCATTTTGTAATAATTTTCTTATGTTTTGAAGGTTTAGGACATGAATTAATGAGATTTGTCACATCATTTGCTTATTTGAATTTTTAAAATTCAAATTATTGCCAAGTCATGAATGGCACTATAGGGATAGCATTATTCCTTCAGTGTTAAGGTAATTATGCTTTGATATGTGCCAACCATCCAAATCTCGTCACAATCACAAAAATAGTGGATAAAGGACCTGCATGTACTCCATGATATTTCTTGAATCAATGATGTAGTTTAAACCGTTGTTTGAATGAGATCACGGTGTACCTGCAAGGACCTGTATCAAATAAAATCCTTCCTGATTTGATTAAACGATACCATCATCTTCCATTCTAATTTATCGGGTGATGTGTGCATATATATATTTAGGGAAATTGTTATGTAATAACAGTCACATGATTTAGTTTCCAGTTTCAAATTGCACAGAGTTTCTAATAATTGTATCAATCACATCGCGCTGATGAAAAGTGGAAAAAACATCCGGTTGGAACCTGAGGGAACAAAACTGCTTGAAGCTTACCCATAGATGGAAAAGAGGTTTAAGGACATTTTTTGGTTCAATTTTTTCACCACTTTCCAAGGACTTGATGAAGAAGTGTCCATGATATTTTCACAAAACTTCAATGGTTTCGAAGTTGTGATTGGAAATTTTTTAATGATGCCGACTAAACACTCCATTTCCAAATCTTGCAAATTGTCGATTTGGGGAGAACGGTGGTGGAAAAAGGAGCACGTGGTCACGAAATTCATGAACCAATTCCTATTACCAAATAAATAGAACCTAGATTGGAAGAAAGGAGTTCCCCACAACTGGATCACACAGGAGTGGCATACCACTCTAATTATAATTCACATGTATATTACATGCAAGGGTAGGTTCTCTATGGTTTACATCTATCATAATAGGTTAGTAATGAACATCAATGGAGATTACCCCCTAAATTTACCATATTTTCTACTCAAAAGTCTATCGTAGATGTCCAAAAGGGTATAGTCTCACCCTGCCACAGCCAAAGATAGTCTATTCCATCAAGTTTTGATAAAGATAGTGGTTTTGTATGCTTTGGGTGAAGTACAGAGACCCTGGGATTGGTTAATTGAGTCTCTAAATAATGATTCACATCCAAGAAAACCTAAAAAGGCTAAAGGGAATAAGGCAACTACATAGAAACAAGGTATCACATTTGATGAATTGCAAGTCAAAGAATAATATATGCAACTAGGGTGACAAGGACACGCAAAATAATTAATCAGACTCAACAAATCCCTGTTGATACCCTTGTAGATGAAATTCAGGAAGAAGCCACCACCAGTAGAGGTAAGAGATTAAAACCTTATGCATAGATCTTGAAATGTTTCCTGATACAAAGATAAAAATGGAAGAAGACACAGATGCAGATTACAATGTAGGCTCAATTAAACCCACATTAAAACATAGAAAAAAATCAACCCATAAGAAAGGTGCCACAGGCGAGAAACAGGGGAAGAAATTTGCACCTGTGTCTAAATGCCCTAGGAGAAATGCCACTAGGGTTGTCAACAAATATAGGTTAAAATCTAAAGTTATGTTTGACCCATCTATCAAAAAGGAAAATATTATAGTCGTAGAGGAAAATTTTGAGGACTCTAAAGTAGGTGTCAAAGAATAGGAAGAAAGACTTACATTGCACAGGAAAGAAAAAGAAAATAAAAACTTGGGGAAAACAACAGAAAAAGGCAAACAATTTGCTCAACATTATGTGGGACCTATAATGAGAGAATCCACCATATCAACAAGAGATGAAGCACTTTTCAAAGGAACAGGTGGGACTTATGAAAAAAAATACTATCATCCTGTAGATTCAGACCAGATACCAGCCATTCCAGAGGCTATGGACTCAGATAATTCTAAGGATGATCATAGCTCAGAACTATTCTCTAGATACAAAATCAAATTGAGAGAACCTAAGGATGTTATTGCCCTAAACAAACCTTCACTTCCAGAAGAGTTTCCATAATTCAAATTCAAGGTTATAAGTGACAAAGACAATATCAAAGAATTTCAGAAAATGGTGAAGCAGTTAAAGAAGCAAAAGCATCAACTAGAGCAATGGAGTGTCAAGCAGCATGAAAAGATACAGGGTTTCAATAAGAAAAGAAAGGAGAAAAAAACATTGCTCAAGGAGCTACGAGAGTCTAACTTCAAACTGTATTGGCACAACATTGTGATCACAACCAAGATGAAACAAAGGACTACTAAATCTGGTGCTATCATTATGTCATGATAAGACTTATGAAGGTATTATGCACAGTTTTGAAAGTTTTTATATTTACCCAAGGAGTAAAAGATGATTTACTTGTTTTTCACTTGTGAATTTGGATAATTCGAATGTATAACTCAGTCAAAACCAATTCCAGATTTTGTGGGATTTGATATGATTTGTAAAATCGTTTTGGATTAAGATGTTGAGCTTATTTATATTTTGACAATGTAAATGCTCATTTTGAGCTAATCTTACTAGAAGATTGATACTGACCAGATCCTATTATCAACAAAATACTAGAAAGTAGGATCAGTAGTCATCTTTTGGATAGTTTAAATAGACAGATTAAAGAATCTGTGGAGGTTGAAAAGTTGGATATTCAGGGACTTGTTTTGAAACTCCTTGTAAAACATTTTTATTTTATCTTGACACTTAATGGAAAGGGCATATTGGTGGTCACACTTTCTCTTCTTTCATGTTCTTTTTCTCTTCTTTATTGAGATCATTTTTTCAATTGCAATGCATTGTTTCTTGGTCTTAAGTGATATAGTGAAGAATTTTTTGTTATTATTATTATCAACATTTGATTTGCAATCTAATACTCTTGTTTCTTAATTATATTTTGAGATAAGAATTCTATGTGAGGTTAACAAATTAAAGACCTCATATTCTCTTTCCTTATTTGTCTAATTTATCTATGCGGATACCATTTAACGAGTTAGTGGGATATGTCTTGCCCTTATTCTGAAATTCACATTTACCTTGAAACTGTGAACCATTTTTCAACCACCCTTTTAAAAAAACAAATCATAAAACCCTTAAAATATTATTGCAATAACCTGATGATGCCCTAGATTTCCTTCTCATAGTCAAGTGCAACTTTAGGGAGTAAAATCTTTTTGCGTTATTGTCGGGGATGAAGAAACAGAGATATCTTCCCTAGGGAAATGACAACATTAGATTCAAATCCTGATGGTGAACAAGATTTTAGATAGTACATAACACTGTGAATTTTCACCCGGTGACTCCTTTGTGGTAACTTTTTCTCCTAAAAGAGAAGGTAAAGGACCTAAAACTCCTCCCACTTCCTCATCATCTACAAAGAGACCAGTATCCAAAAGAAATCCATACCTAGAGCCTGTTGCAGCAGTAACAGACCCTAAAAAATTATTAAGAAAATCTAAAGTTATTCCTAGATGAGCCTCTCCTTCAATGTGAAAATTGCCTTCAAAAATATCTCAAGGATAGTCCTCCAAAATTATCAAACTCCAATCAGATGAAGAAGTAATTCCTGAAAGTGAGATCAAACCTGCCATTGAGCCTACTACCATTTCCTTTCCTTCAACTATCTCAGAATTAAATTTAAATCAATGGAATCTACTTGTTGAGCTCATTGAAGAGGAACATTCAAATACTTTGTTTGTAGATGAAGCCTTGAGATATCAAATAAAATATACTAAAAGTGAACCAAAAACACTCTCTTCATCATCTCAGTCTCTCTCTTCTGAAGAAGTTAAACAACAATATTCCTCTTTTGAAAACCCTCATTTTCTTGGACCATCATATTGCTCTAGTCCAGAAAAAAATACCTTTTTGTTGAAGATCAATAACTATTATCAGTATAGCTAAGTTGCCACACACAAGAGACTGTTTCTCTTTCTACATGACCAATCTTTATTAATCCTAAATCTCAAACACCAAAGATAACAAATATGATTGTAAACAGATTGGATGCAATTGTTGCAGCCATATATTCACCTTTAAACCTACCACAAGTTTTGTATGGTTTTTTTCCACCAAATGAATATTTGAAGTATTTTCCAAGATTCAATGGAGAAGGAGGAGTTAATACTGAAGAGAATTTGAATTCTTTCTATAGTTTTGCAGACAATTTCAATGTAGAGCATGCAGATGTGTGGATGAGACTATTCGTGCGGATTTTAGATGGTGAAGCAATAAAATGGTTCACGAGCTTTCCATCTAATTCAATTGTTGATATTGATGCCTTCGACTACACCTTTTTAAGACACTGGGGAGACGATAAGGACTACCTATACTACATTACTAAATTTGGTGCTTTAAAAAGGAAACAAGGTGAATCAATATATGATTTTACTAAAAGGTTCAATAAAATGTACAATAAAATTCTAGTTGAAATTAAGCCTTCAGAAACATCAGCTAAAACCACATTTTCCAATGCTTTCGATGCTGAATTTTATTTTTTATTAAGTGAAAGAAGGTCTTCTACCCTGAGACTAATGTAGGAAGTTGCTACTGAGGTAGAATCTAACATACTAGCAACAAACAGATTAAATTTTGGGGGTGATAGAGATAGGAAAAAACAAAAAGAAGAGCTTCCTTCCTCTTCTCCTACAACATCTGGTTCTAAGATGGATGAAATGGCTAAGATGTTGAATACTTTGACATCAGAGATGGACAGGTTGAAAATGGAACAAAAACAACCCAATAGACCTTCACAGGAAGGTGGATACAGAAATCCAAATCAGTTCAGGAGGCCAAACAATGTACCTCAAATATTACTGAGAGAAAGGAAGAATTGAGAAGATCAAATGTTTTTTCCTCCTTTTAAAAATAATGCAATAGATGAGGTGGAGGAAGAAGATGATACAAAATATGACCCTGCAGTACATCTAAATGATTTAGAATCATCCCCTATTCATTTGACACAGAAGGATTATGAAGATGCTTTGACATTAAATCAGTTTGAAGAAGGGGATGTTGATGAGGTCATCCAGAAGGAACCTAAAAGGAAAAAATATGATCTTATATATAGATCAAATACACCTAAAGTAGATACATATGTTTTCACAAAGAACGTCAGTACTCCATTTAAAATAGGGATCAGTAAAAACAATCTTGGGATTCAGATTGATCAACCATTAAAGCAACCTGCTAAGGTTAGTACTACAGAGTTAAAGGCATCATAAAAGATTGTTTCTTCTTTCATCCTAGAACATGAAATTAACAAAATCAATTTTTTTGTACCTCTGATAGAACTAATGAAAACATAGCCTTTTACAAAGATTGTTCTCAAGGCTGTACAACCTCCTGCTTGGGTCACCTTTTCAGATACTATCAACCTTGAAGATGAGAACCTTCTATAAACATTGGACCTCATATTGAAGACAAAACTAATATTTCTCCTCCATTCTACATATCACTAAATGTCCATGAAAAGATTTTGCATAACTTCCTAATGGATTCTGGTGCCTCGCACAATGTCATGCCTAAAGTGGTGATGGATGAATTAGGGTTAGATATTACTAAAACTTACCATGATCTATATTATTTTGACTACAGGAAATTCAAATGTATGGGAGTTATCAAGGACAAGTTTGTTACTCTTTCCTAATTACCTATGAAGAGTGTGGTATTGGATGTTATTTTGGCTGACATACCTCCAAAATTTGGAATGCTTCTGTCAAGATCCTGGGCTAAGAAAGTAGGAGGCACTGTATGGATGGATCCCAATTATGCTACCATACCTGTTTTTGGTGGAGAATATCGAATATTATACAGGGAAGTAAGACTGTCTTATTGAGTAAGTGATCATGAAAACCCCAGTAATAATCCTATATATGTTGTAGAAGATGATCTTGGTTCCTCTATATTTCACATTGGTGATCAGAAGGAAAAAACATCAGTTAGGAAAAAAAAACTTGTAGTTGGAGACAATGCAAAAAAATTGTTTGGAAAACGTATTTTGATGGGGCTTGTTCTAGAGAAGGTTCTGGAACTGGGATTTTTTTCATTTCCCCTACCCAAGACGTCATTCTTATGTCATATAAAATTGATTTTGATACAACCAATAACATTAGTGAGTATGAATCCTTATTGTTAGGGTTGAAAGATGCTAATGATATGGGTATAGATAAGCTTTATGTTTTTGGAGATTCATAACTTATTATCCAACAAATTAAAAACATTTATCAAACCAAGCAACAAAGGTTAAAACATTATAGGAATAAAGTGTGGTATTATGTGGATAATTTCTTTTTGGCATTCAACATTACTTTTCTGCACAGAAATTTGAATCAACAGGCTGACTCTTTGGCATTTCCAGCCAACAAATTTAAGAATCCAATGTTTCCTAACTTGAAATTTGAGATTGAGGTTAGACAAAAACCCTCAATACTAGATAATATAAAAAATTGGCAGGTCTTTAAAGATGATGATGTAGAGGTACATGTTGCAAATGTTCTTCAAGATAATGTTGTTGGGCACAAAATTATTGAATCAAAGACAAATCATTTGCCCAAAGGTTTGGTTCCAGTTGAGATATTGTTTGATCACAAAGATGTTTCCAGAAACATTATTATTCAGATAGAGGATATTGATGTAGTGGACTGATACATGAGCATCTCTCCACGTCAGCCAACCAGCCATCCAGCCACGTCGAGCGCGTGCATTCAAGCTGAAGAGAGGTGCAACCTCATTTAAAATTTGAATTGAATGTAATTTAATGTATAGGATGGTGAGCCATAGAAGCCGTGCCTTTGTGCAAGCGTTAGGTAGATCAGCTTTAATGCTAGATTGGCTGAAATCTAGATCTGATTCTGGACCAGACAGCCCATTCAATGTAATTGAATAGGGTAGGTAGGTTGGAGGGAAGCGCTCTAAGAGTCCCCTTAGGTAAAAGATATTTTGGGGAGATCTCATTTTGAGAAAGTGCAGAGTGAGTTAAGATTGTAATGGTTGTAAGAGTAGAGCCAGAGAGAGCTCGAGAACACCTTGTACAAATAGGCATTTGCCATTGTTAATATAAACAGAAGCAGTTTTTCTTGCATTGATTCTGTGTTATGTGGATGTTTGTGTGTGTTCCATATATATGTTGTATATGTATGTTAGGCATTTGCAGGAGTGTGTTTGATTTCAGGGTTGAAGGTCTTTGAGGTTTCATGCCAGGTGGGCATGACAGAGTACTGCGGTCTCTGAATACCGGTGCACTGAGGATGCACTTCTGAATACTGTGGGTTCAGAAAAAGACATGCTGAGGCACAAGAGATGGAATCAACAACTCAGAGGAAGAATACCTCAAGGTTGTTGAATACCTTGGAGGCAAGGCTGTGTATGAGAGACATAGTTCTAGACATAACCTCTTAGGAGTTCTGTAAGGCTCTGCCAAGTGGGCATTGAGTGTGGGCATAGTGGTGCATTGAAGAAGGAACTCTATGGTAAGTTCGAAGGAAGGACCAGAATCGCTGAGGATTCTGAGAGCTCTGCCAGGAGGGCATCGAGCAAGTGCATAGGTGCACAAGGAGACATAACTGTTGAACATTCTGTGGAGAAGATACTCTGCCACGAGGGCGTCAAGGAAGTGTGCAGAAAGGCACAGAAGGGGAACAAAACTCTTTTGAGTTCTTCCATTTGAGGGAAGAATCCACTAAAGGATCCTCATTGGGTTGCTGCACACCCGGAGAGACTCAGCAAGAGGTTGCTTGAGAAAACAGAGAGCCAGGAAGGCATTTTGACGCAACATGCACCACCCGGCATGCCTGCTACTACCAGGACCTTCTTCTTCACGGGCCCGAAGAGCTAAAATACTCTTCTTATCCCTTATCGGGACCTCTTCAATACCCACAAAACTCTCTCCCTGCGACCTCCCCTTTATCTTATCGGGAAATCGGGTTTCGCATTATCGCGAAACTCATGGGCACGTTCCTCGTGCTATCCAAAACCCCAGAACCCAATGGGTCTCAATGCCGATACTTATTCATTCCTGTCGGGGATTTCCCTATCGAGAAATCAGCATATGCAATGTCGCGTTTCTCTGGCACCATGAACCTTCGAACTCCAATTCGCGATGGCACTTTCCTCCGCTCTAGGCCCCTTCAGGTTAGCCCCTTCCGCATATGACCTGCCATTCCACGAGACCACAACCTACTCCCGTTGAAGTTTCAGACTTCGCGGAAATGATATGCGTGAAACTCGCGCCCTTGAAATTTCTCATTCTCCGATTCCCGATGCCACCTTGCGTTGAGCCCTGTAAAGGTTGACTTCTCTGACACCTGTCGTCCTCTCCAGTGCCTATGGCTCGGACTTCCGTGCGATCGAGAAATCGTGTTTCGGGAAATCGCGATTCCCGTTACACAAACTCACGAGGCTCTCCAAGTCCCGAACCCCAATGACATCTATCTTCTGCGGTGACCCTGTAGCTGTGTGTTCGTCGTGATTTGGAGTTTCGAGACTCCTGTGGTCACAGTTCTCTTGTCACCGGGAACCCTAATTTTTCGATGAGTCAAGTCCCGAGGACTCCCTAACTCCTTCTCTTATTCGATAGGCTTAAATCCTGCGCAACTTTCCTGAGATCTGATGACTGACGGAACTTCGTCAATCTCCTTTGTGGATCCTGGCCACCGATCCCTCCTCCTCAAGGATTTCTTAAAATGGCTAAGTGTTTCTTCTCTCACTTGCCTTCCACACCTGCACTAAAAACTCTTCCTTGAAATGTTTCACAGCACACTTCCTATGCTCTTCTTTGACGATACCCACAAAGGTTCTAAACCTCCTGAGCTTCTCTACTCTGACTCCTTCAGAGGAATTTATGTGCACCCCTTGCACAATCTTTCAACAACTCCTAAGTGTTGAATCCCTTCGACTCTACACACTTCCTGCAGCAGCAGTCTTCAATTTYCCTTTTCTCAGATTCGGAACARAGACTTCTTCTCCTGCCTGTGCACTCCTCGCCCGGATTTAACAACTCAATTCCACTCCTAGGTAAATGAGAATAAAGGTTAAACTACTGAGCCTTCATCAATGCACTCMTTGCGGATGAATTCAACTGCAAGCTTGGCAGGAATCTCCCGGCTCAGATAGAGAAACAATTGAAACTTATTCTCTTCCCTTTCTGACTTTAGYTAAAACCTGAAATCACATGCACAACATATACAAAGAAAATGCATCACCAGAAAACAAACATTCATGAGCACATAAACAACATACACAGAGAAACAACACCAGCCATGAATTTGAATCAGAATTCCATTCTATTAATTCAACACATCTGTACATGGGTGTTCTTCACAATTTCCCTKCTTGCTCTTTTCTTTTGAATGTTTGATTTTGAATAATGTTACAATGTACAAGTGAGGGTGTCTATATCCGTTTCCCTCCCAAAATCTAAAACTATCTAATCTAGAAATAAATCCTATCTACCTGCATTAAATCTATTAAATGCCTTCTATCTAATTCAGACAAGAGCGTATGGCTCGAGGTCTGATACAAAATACAAAAGGTGCTTTCATAAATGTTGCATTTATACATTGGCGCATCCTCTTGAATGAAAATTCAAAAACTTTCTGCTAGCTTGTCCAGCTATTCATTTCCTTCCACTCTGGCTCGCTTGTTGTGGGCGATGCTCCTGCATCATACTCCTCAACTTGAAAGATTTCATGGGCTCCTGTCCATGAGCTCCTGCACGGCCTGTCCATGCCTTTGAATCACTACTTCTGTCTCCTAGTTGGCATCCTCCACTAGGTGATTCTTCCATTTGACCAAGTACTCATAGTATTCTTTCCTCCTGGTCTTTTTACCTACTCGCTTGTCTAGTATACACTCCATCTGCGGCTTCTCTACAATCGGCATCTTCTTCCGCCACTAGAATTCTAGCTGTTCTTCACTTCCAGCTCCTGCTTCCTCATCTTTATATGGATATAAGTCTGAGACATTGAATGTCAGAGATATTTCGATGTCATCCGACAATTCAATCTCATAAGCATTTTCTCTTAATTTCTTTAGGACTCTGCATGGCCCAATTTTCTTCATCTTTAGCTTGTTGTATGTTCCCCTTGGGAACCTTTCCTTCCTGAGATGTGCCAAAACTAGATCACCAACTTCGAATTGAAGTTGTCTTCGATGTTGATCCGTTCTACATTTGTACTCCTGATTTGAATCAATCAGTCGCTGCTTCACCTTGATGTGAAGTTCTTTCATCACTTCAGCGAACTCTTCAGCACTAGCGTTGCTAGTAGAAGTCTTATCTGACTCCCTGAGTTCAGATACTCCTCTCGGCTGCCTTCCATATACAATCTCAAATGGAATTTTACCTGTGATCTGGTTCACAGAGTCATTGTAAGAAAACTCTGCCTGTGGAAACACATTGTCCCAACTACTGTGGTGCTCTGTCACCAAGCTTCTCAACAAGTCTCCCAGACTCCTGTTGACCACTTCCATTTGTCCATATGTCTGTGGATGGTAAGAAGAAATAAACGCCAAGTTAGTTCCTAGCTTCTTCCATAGTGTCCTCCAAAAATGCCCTATGAATTTAGTATCCCTGTCCGATACAATGCTTCTCGGCAATCCATAAAGTCTAACAATCTCTTTGAAAAACAAATTTGCGATGTGCGTCGCATCGCTGGTCTTCTGGCATGGAATGAAGTGTGCCATATTTGAAAACCTGTCTACTACTACAAAGACGAAATCAACACCTCTTTGCATCCTCATCAAACCCAATACAAAATCCATGTTAATCACCTCCCATGGCCTCCGCGGTATGGGCTATGGATGATAAAAACCTGCATTCTTCTTTCTTCCCTTTGAATGTTGACAAATTCAACACCTGTCAACAAACCTCTTGACATATTCTCGCATGCCTGGCCAAAAATATGATTCGCTCAGCTTCGCAAAGGTCTTGTCTTGGCCAAAATGTCCTGCTAAGCCTCCACTGTGATTTTATTTCATTAAGTTCTCCCTCATGGAGCAATTTGGAATGCACAGTTGATTGCCTCTGAACAACAATCCCTCCTGGATCATATATTCTATCAAAGAACTCTGATCTCTAAGAACTGGATTGTCAACTGCTTCATACGCTTCTCTGAAATCTGCATCTCCTGCATACATGTCCCTGAGATTTTCAAAGCCCAATGTTTTGACTCAGAACTCCTGCAGCAACAAACATTTCTTGCTCAAAGCATCAACCACTTTGTTAGCAGTCCCTAAAATGTGTTTAATTACAAATGTAAAATTTTGCATATACTCTACCCATTTTGCATGTTTCTGATTCAGCTTCTCCTGCTGAGTCACAAACTGTAATGCATGATTATCACTATATATAACAAATTCCTTCGGGATCAAATAATGCCTCCACTTCTTCAATGCCTATATGATAGCATAAAACTCTTCATCATACGTGGAGTACTTCAGTTTTGCTTCATCCAGCTTCTCGCTGAAATAGGAAACTAGTCTGTCTTCCTGGCTTAAGCCCGCTCCTATGGCGTATCCGCTTGCATCACATTTCACCTGAAATGTCTTCTTAAAATCTGGCAACACCAACACTGGTTGCTCTGTGATCTTTCACTTCATTAGATTGAAGCTCTTCTCAAGCTCTTCATTCCAATGAAATGACTTATGTCGCTTCTTCACTGTATCCATCATCGCTCTGCTAATTCCACTGAAATTCCTAATGAACTTTTGGTAGAAACTAGCCAAACCATGGAAACTCCTCACCTCAAAAACATTTCTGGGTGATGGCCAATTTTTAATCACTTCCACCTTACTTGGATCCATTTTTAATTCATTCGCCGAAATGACGAACCCCAAGTAAATGAGCTCTGTTTTCATGAACGAAGATTTCTTCATGTTTATCAACAGCTTCTCCTGTTGTAGCTTTCTCATCACAATGGCCAAATGTTTCAAATGTTCAACCTTTGTCTTGCTGAAAATCAGTATATCATCCAGATATATGACAACAAATTTCCCGATGAACTCCTTCAGGACATCGTTCATCAATCTCATGAATGTGCTAGGTGCATTTTTCAAACCAAACGACATGACCAGCCATTCATACAAACCTTCATTTGTCTTGAATGCTGTCTTCCATTCATCACCTTCCCTCATGCGAATCTGATGATATCCGCTTTTCAAATATATATTTGAAAAATAATTTTCCCCACTCAGGCAATCCATCGGATCATCCATTCTCGGCAATGGAAATCTGTAGTTGATGGTAATTTTGTTGATCGCTCTTGAGTCGGTGCACATTCTCCAACCTCCATCTTTCTTCGGACTAAGCATGGTCGGAACAGCGCACGGACTCAGACTTTCTTTGACCAATCCCTTGTCCAACAACTCCTAGACCTGCTTCTTGACCTCCTCATTTTCTTGTGGCATCAATCTATACGCAACCTTGTTCGGTAAACTAGCTCCTAGTATGAGATCAATATGATGACTCACACTCCTCATTGGTGGTAATGAATGAGGTAATTTATCCACGATGATGTCAGTGAAATCCTCCAGTAGTTCCTGAATTTCATCTGGTAAGTCGTCCACTCTTGTGCTAGTCAGAACAATCCTCGACTTTCTGACAACAAAGAATTGTGGATCTTCCTTCTTCTCCATCTCTGTAAGAAGCTCCTTCCCACTCATGGGAAGTATTGTGTTGTTTACTTCTGGTTTCACCTCCTTATCCTTTATTGGAAGCAACCTATGTGTTCTCCCATTTTTCTCCAGGCTATATGTGTTCATTCTCCCATTATGAACTACATTTCTATCATATTTCCACGGTCTACCTAGCAATAAATGGCATACATCCATGGGAATAACATCACACAAGATTTTATAATTATACCCACCTATTTTGAATTCAACCAAGCATTGTTTCGTAACACTCACCTAGTGTCCTTTCTATAGCCATGAAACTTTATATGGACTCGGGTGATCAGTCATTTCCAGCTCTAATTTCTCCACCATCTCAGTCGAAACGAGATTGTCTTTGCTACCACTATCCACAATAACCTTGCATTTCCAGTCCTTGGCTTTGCAAGCTGTCCTGAACAGTCTGGTCCTTTGTGCTGAGTCCTCCACCTCTTTCCCAGGTGTTAAGAGAATTTTACGCATCATCAATGACCTCCCACTGTCTGCATCTTCATTCTCAACATCACGCCTCTTCTCTTCAACGATGTGAGCTTCTCTGATGTCCTTCTTTTTCCTTGGACACTCAAATGACTTGTGCCCATTTTTCCCACATGTGAAACATGTGATAATTCTACCTCGGCCTCTTCCTCTACCTTGAGTACGAGGAAAAGTGTTTGCATCACCATAACCACCACCCTGCTCTGTATGCTGCCCCCTCTGTTCAGCATATTTTTGTCCTCGTTGTGAGGTTGCACCTCTCTCAACCTTACCCTGAGGCTTCTTCCATTCCTCCTTGGGCTTCTGATATTTCTCTTGGGCAACTGTCTTACCCCTGGGCTGAATATTGCCTCACCCTTGCCGTCCTTTCTTTCGGCTCATCTTTTCTTCAGCTTTCAGAGCCATATGATAAGCATCCCAAACTATTCGGATGGTTGCCATACTTAATTCATCCTGAATTTCATACCTCAGGCCATTTATATACCTAGAAACTTTTTCATCATCGCTCTTCCGATGACTTGCTCTGATATTAAGCTTATAGAATTCCTCGGTATACTCCTTTACCGTCATCAACTTCTGTCTCAGGTTTTGTATCCTCCTAAACAGTGTGATCTGATAATCCCTTGGGATGAACTTTGCCTTCATCTTTGAAATCATTCGATCCCAGCTTTTGATCTTTTTCTTGCCTTTGGAATGCCTATCTGCTTGAAGCTCGTCCCACCATAATGCTTCATGTCCTTTCAGTTTAGTGACAGCATGCCTTACCTTTTTATCTTCTTCAATGCCTTCATAATCGAAGTAAGTATCAAGAGCTCGAATCCAATCCAGAAGCTCTTCTGCATCCATGCTTCCTTCATAGACTGGAATGTCCATTTTTGTCTTTGAACTCATTCGTGTGATAGCTTTGATCAGCTGTTCGATTGATGCGTCTTCTGCTGTGACCTCTTCTTCATGTCTAGCTTCCTCTTCAACTTCGGAATCACTAAGATCCCCAGAATTAACTCCACGTCTCTGAGCTGTCTCCATCTCCTCGAGTCTTGTTCGGAGATCTCGCATTTGGGTCTCCATTTCTGGATTTCCTGCCGGCCTGCCTCTTCTTCTCACCTCCCTGTCCTCTGGGTCAGGTGATTGTCTCTCCCTTCTGGGTGGCATGGCGAATTCTTCTTCCTCCCTGTTGCAGAAAACAAAGAGTAAATCCCTTTCTCTGATACCACTCTGACGCATCACTCACCACTCGGCACGCCTGCTACTACCAGGACATTCTTCTTCACAGGACCGAAGAGCTAAAATACTCTTCGCATCCCTTATCGAGACCTCTTCATTACCCACAGAACTCTCTCCCTGCGACCTCCCCTTTATCTTATCGGGAAATTAGGTTTTTCGTTATCGCGAAACTAGTGGGCATGTTCCTCATGCTATCCAAAACCTCGGAACCCGATGGGTCTCAATGCCAATACTTCTTCATTCCTGTCGGGGATTTCCCTATCGGGAAATCGGCATATGCGATGTCGCATTTCTCTGGCACCACGAACCTCTGAACTCTGATTCACGATGGCGCTTTCCTCCACTCCAAGCCCCTTCAGGTTAGCCCCTTCCGCATATGACCTGTCGTTCCACGAGACCACAGCCTACTCCCGTCGGAGTTTCAGACTTCGCGGAAATGATATGCGCGAAACTCGTGCCCTCAAAATTTCCGATTCTCTGATTCCCGATGCCACCTTGCATTGACCCCTGCAAAGGTTGACTTCTCCGACACCTGTCCTCCTCTCCAGTGCCTATGGGTTGGACTTCCATGCGATCGGGAAATCGCGTTTTGGGAAATCACGATTCCCGTTACACAAACTCACGAGGCTCTCCAAGTCCCGAACCCCGATGACATATGTCTTCTGTGGTGACCCTGTAGCTGTGTGTTCGTCATGATTCGGAGTTTCGCGACTCCTGCGGTCACAGTTCTCTCGTCACTGGGAACCCCGATTTTCCGATGAGTCAAGTCCCGATGACTCCCTAACTCCTTCTCTTATTCGCTAAGCTTAAATCCTGTGCAACTTTCCCGAGATCTGACGGTTGACGGAACTTCGTCAATCTCCTCTGTGGATCCTGGCCGCCGATCCCTCCTTCTCGAGGATTTCTTAAAATGACTAAGTGTTTCCTCTCGCACTTGCCTTCCACACCTGCACTAAAAAATCTTCCCTGAAATGTTTCATGACACACTTCCTGTGCTCTTCTTTGATGATACCCACAAAGGTTCTTAACCTCCTGAGCTTCTCTACTCTGACTCCTTCAAAGGAATTTATGCGCACCCCTTGCGCAATATTTCAACAACTCCTAAGTGTTGAATCCCTTCGACTCTGTGCACTTCCTGCAGCAGCAGTCTTCAATTTCCCTTTCTTCAGATTTGAAACTGAGACTTCTTCTCCTACCTACGCACTCCTCTCCCCAGCTTTAACAACTCAATTCCACTCCTAGGTAAATGAGAATAAAGATTAAACTACTGAGCCTTCATCAATGCACTCCTTGCAGATGAATTCAACTGCAAGCTTGGCAGAAATCTCCTGGCTCAGATAGAGAAATAATTGAAACTTATTCTCTTCCCTTTCTGACTTTAGCTAAAACCTGAAATCACATGCACAGCATATACAAAGCAAATGCATCACCAGAAAACAAACATTCATGAGCACATAAACAACATACACAGA
Organism: Picea engelmannii; assembly: GCA_009831015.1. Classification (NCBI taxonomy): domain Eukaryota; kingdom Viridiplantae; phylum Streptophyta; class Pinopsida; order Pinales; family Pinaceae; genus Picea; species Picea engelmannii. The sequence continues at coordinate 295,513 of ML794626.1, forward strand.
GAAATAACACCAGCCATGAATTTGAATCAGAATTCCATTCTATTAATTCAACACATCTGTACATGGGTGTTCTTCACAATTTCCCTGCTTGCTCTTTTCTTCTGAATGCTTGATTCTGAATAATGTTACAATGTACAAGTGAGGGTGTCTATATATGTTTCCCTCCTGAAATCTAAAAATGTCTAATCTAGAAATAAATCCTATCTACCTGCATTAAATCTATTAAATGCCTTCTATCTAATTCAGACAAGAGCATATGGCTCGAGGTCTGATACAACATACAAAAGGTGCTTTCATAAATGGTGCATTTATACATTGGCGCATCCTCTTGAATGAAAATTCAAAAACTTTCTGCTGGCTTGTCTAGATGTTCATTTGCTTCCACGCTGGTTCGCTTGTTGTGGGCGATGCTTCTGCATCACATTTTATTCTCCATATGTGGGAGAATAAAGGAAAACAAAATCCCTCAAGGGGTCTGAGTGGTTGCAGAAGCTTAGAAGTGATAGCACCAGCATGTGCACGGGAGGAATCTACAGGAGCATAGAATTCGAAGAATCCTTCAAGGGTTCGAAGATAAAATATTAGGAGCATTAGCATTCTCATACGCACAACAAGACTCACAGTTGTGGAGTTCATGGAGACGAAGCAAAGGTCAAGGCCTTTGGGAGCTTGTAAATTCTTCCAAGTCTCGGAAGAACGCGGGGAAGCTTAGGAGGGAGCAACAACAGCCGTCGGATTGACTGGAGAAAAGAGATCTGGACTGTTGAAGATTCACATCCAGGAAGTCGTCAAAAGAAGCACACAGAAGAGGAGAGAGACAACCGTCACATCTCACCCAAAAATCCCGTAAGTCATTGGATCGGGAGAAGGTGCCCAGAGTTTAAGCTCAGGAGGAGCGCTCTGAGGAAGAACAGATCTGAGCTATTAGATTTGGTGCAGCATCGCCGACAGCCATTGGATCTACAGAAGTTGCGAAGGAGTTAAGTCCTCGTGAATAGGAGGAGAAATCCCGATAAGGGGTGGAGCCATCGGGATATCGACACTCGGGAAATTGGGATTCTCGAGGTCATAAAAGTCGGGACATGAGAAATCCTGAATCAACGAAAGAATCTGAGTCGTCCATCAGTTGGGACACGTGGGCAAGATCAGGAGCCCATCGACATATCGGAGGTTGGGAAGGCAAGACTTCTGGAGCATTAGGAGTCACGAAAGCGCGAGATTAGATCGGAGTCGTCCATTAGCGAAGAAACATGGCGGAGATCGAGAGATCATCGACATATTGGTTATCGAGAAATTGGAGTTCCCAAGGTCGAAGGAAACGGGACATCAAAAGTCTCGAAATCCCATAGGAATCGGGACCATCCATCTGGAAGGACACGTGGCAGAGATCGGTGTCATCGGGAAAGGGACGACAAGGAAGTTTTCCGTCGGTGTTTAGTTCATCAGGATATCGGTGATCCTGGTGACAATTTATTTGTGCACTTTGGAATCGCGAAACACGATACCGCGATGAGTGGGGGCCAGCTGTCAGCACATCAGGGTTGACGAAAGAGCCATAGTGGAAGCCTGTTGTTAGTGAAACGGCGAGTCAATATTTGGATGATCGGGAATCCCGTAGGCATATGTATTTATGCATTTGAAACCCTATAACCCCAATGGGGATAAGGTTGTGGTCACGGAGTAATGGTCATGTGGACTCGGGGTTGATCTAGGAGGGCTAGCTGATGTTAAAGCACGTCGGGAATCGGAGGATCGTAGATCCAGGGGACGATTGCATTTTGACATCAAAAACCCCAAAACCCCAACAGAAGTATATGGCTGCGGTCATATAGGAGAAGGTCACGTGGACTAGAGAGCCTAGACAGAGGGACTAAGGCGGGGCCGAGAGCTCATCGGAGATCGGGATTTCAAGAGTGCTGGGGCTCTTGACGACGGGGAACGTGAAACCCTGAAAACCTAAAATTAAGATCAGGGAAAGAGTGTCGACATGTGCAGAAGGCCGTGAAGGAAGTTGAAGGACCTGTGGATCGGGTTTTAGTAGAGGATTCCAGCAGGAATCTAAAGAGCCACTTCGTCTCAGAAAGGGATTTTGATCGATCCTGTGAGTGGGCGGGAAGTCATAGGAGGAGGAAGGCTACACTCCTGCATCATGGACTCTGATATTAGCTCTGATTCAAATCCCAAGTTGATTAAAATATCTAGAAAACTGTCAAAAAAATAGAGAGATATATATGTTGAATTGATGAAGCAGTATTCAAATTTATTTTCCCAGTATTATGAAGACATGAATGTGTTTGATAAAAATATCACACAACATAAAATTCCTATGAAACCTGGATCAAAACCTTTTAAGAAAGAATCTAGGCAATTTAATCCTTTGTTTTTATCCATAATAGAAAAAGAGTTGAAAAGGTTATTGGATGCCAAAATTATAGTGCCACTGAGATACTCAGAGTGGGTAGATAATGTTGTACCTTTTAGGAAGAAGAGTGGATAAATAAGACTCTGTGTGGAATTCAGGAATTTGAACAGGTGCTCCCTAAAGGACAATTATCCATTACCAAAAATGGATCATATTTTACAAAGAGTAGTAGGGGAAAAGAATATCTCTATGCTTGATGGATACTCATGGTACAATCAAATATCAGTAATGGAGGAGGACAAAATGAAAACAACTTTTACCACTCCCTGGGGCACTTTCATGTATGAAAATATGCCCTTTGGATTGAAGAATGAAAGAACCACTTTTCATAAGGCTATGGACATTGATTTTACTGGTGAGAAAGACAGGTTTGTAGTTATTTACCTTGATGACAACACTGTATTTTCAATATCTGATGAAGAACATTTACAACACTTGAATCAGACTTTTGAGAAATGCAGGAGGTATGGTATATCACTTAATCCTAAAAAATCACATTTTGTCATGGAAGAAGAAAAAATTTGGTGACATATTGTTTCACCTAAAGGCATTAAGATAGATCTTGAAAGAGTAAAAGATATTCAGCAGATAGAAATTCTTAGAAATAAGAAGTGTATCCAGTCATTCATAGGTAAAATGATTTTTTTAAGGAGGTTTATACCAAAATTTTGCAGAGATTATCAAGTAAATTATTGACATGTTGAAAAAGGATGCAAAAATTAAGTGGATACCAGAAGCTAAAGAATATGTTGAGAATATTAAGCAGGCTCTTGTTCAGGCCCTTGTTCTCATCAGTCCAGATTACTCGAAAGAATTCATTATTTTTTCATTTTCCTCAGAAGACACCATAGTTGTTGTTCTTTTACGAAGAAATGAGCAAGGATATGAGCATCCCATCTCCTTCTTCAACAAAACTCTCAAAGACTCTAAAATGAAATATGACATAATGGAAAAACATGCATATGCCCTGGTAAAGGCTTTAAAATCTTTCAGGGTATATGTTCTTCAAACTAAGATCATTTCTTATGTGCCAAGTAGTGCAGTCAAATAAATCTTAGTTCATCCTAATTTTGAAGGAAAGAGAATAAAATGGATAAAAAAAATTCTAGATTACAACCTGACTATAAAGCCAACTCAGCTCATAAAAGGTCAAGGCCTTGCCAAATTAATTGATCAAATCCTGTTCTGGAAATATCCTCATGGAATCTTGTTGAGGTGTGTTGATGAAAAAGAGGCTAAACAATTTTTTTGTGATCTACACCATGGTGTTTGTGGAAGTCATCACCATTGGAAATCTACTACTTTCAAGATTCTCAGGGCAGGCTATTACTGGCCAGTTTTTTTCTCAGAGATTTTTGCTCAGGTCAGGGCATGTGAACCTTGTGAGAAGTTTGCAGGAAAGCAGGAACTTATGTCTCTACCTCTGAAACCTATCATCACTCATGGACTATTTCAACAGTAGGGCTTGGAATTCATTGGGGAAATAAACACTTCATCTTCTAGACAACATAAGTGGATCCTCACAGCCACATGTTACTTTACAAAGTGGATTGAAGCAACTCCAACTCGAAATGTAACAGACAAAGTAATCATGGAATTTCTTGAACGACATATCGTTTCTAGGTTTGGTTGTCCTAAAAAACTAGTTATTGATAATTCTCAATCTTTTAAATCCAACTCCATGATTGATTTTTGCAATAAGTATAACATCAAATTGGTCAACTCTACTCCTTACTACCCCCAAGGAGACTGGTTAGCAGAGTCCTCCAAAAAAAGTCTTATAAGAATTATCAAAAAACTACTTGCAGAATATAAAAGATCATGTGATTCCAAGTTAAAGTTTTCCCTATGGGTTGATCGTATCAGTAACAATAAATCTATTTTGACCTCTCCTTTCTAGATGGTGTATGGAACAAAAGCTATTCTTCCAATTGAATTGGGCTTACCGGTCTTAAATTGTTTTCAATAAGAGTTAGAAGAAACCAATGATTTCCAAAGGAGAATTTTTCATATGATTGAGGTTCAGCAGGCCAGAGAATAGATGAATCAAAATGTTGTTTCTCACCAAATCAAAGTCAAAAACACATTTGATAAAGGAACTAAGAAATATTTTTTTAATGAAGGAGATTTGGTATTAAGGTGGGATTCTAGGAGAGAGGGTAAAGCAAAACATGGTAAGTTTGAAAACTTATGGTATGGTCCTTTCAAAATAGCCAAGGTGATGGATAATAATACTTTTCTCCTACATAATCTAGATGACACAAAAACTTTTGGGGGCCCAATGAATGGGAGGTTTTTGAAACACTACCTTCTTTAGAAATAGATCCAAGGTTTCAACTTGTATAGTAAGTTTTTCTTTCAATAAAGACTCCATATACCCAAAGGAATTTTTTTTATACAATTGTGTTGTGAATAAAGGATGACAGAACAAGGAAATCAGTGATTCAAAAGTAAGGTAAGGACATTGGTTTGTAGTTCTTGGAGTTTTATCATCAACACTTGACCCCCAAAAGGAGCCAATGTTAGTATCTAACTTTGTTCTTGATTTAGTGAGAATATCTAATCCTAAATCCTCCTTGTTTATACCCCATTGCTTAATTTTTAGACTTTTATCTTTGGTTTGATATTGTTATGTTTTGCATTTTTTGCATTTTGAAATATTTTTCATAAGTTTTGAAGGTTTAGGAATTGAATTAATGAGATTTGTCACATCATTTTCTTATTTGAATTTTGAAAATTCAAATTATTGCAAAGTCATGAATGGCGCTATAGGAATAACATTATTCCTATGACACTAAGGTAATTATGTTTTGACATGTGACATGCATCCAAATCTTGTCATGATCACACAAATTGTGGATAAAGGACCTGGATGTGCTCCATGATCTTGTTTGAATCGATGATGCATATTAAATCGTTGTGTGAATGAGATTACGCTGTACTTGCAAGGACCTACATAAAATCAAATCCTTCCCAATATGATTAAATGATACTGTCATATGCCATTCTAATTTATCGGATGATGTGTGTAGATATCTATTTAAGAAAATTGTTATGTAATAACAGTCACAAGATTTACTTTCCAGTTTCAAATTGCACAGAGTTTCTCAAAACTGTATCAATCACATGGCGCCAAAGAAAAGTGGAAAAATCATCAGGTTGAAACTTGAGGGCACAGAACTACTTGAATCTTACCCACAAATGGCACAGAGGTTTAATGACGTTGGTTGGTTTGAGTTTTTCACCACTTTCCAGGGACATGATGAACAAGTGTCCATGATATTCGCATAGAACTTTGATGGTTTTGAAGTTGTTATTGGAAAGTTGTTAATGATGGTGACTGAACACTCCATTGAGAGAGCTTGCAAATTGTCAATTGGGGGAGAAAGGTGGTGGAAAAAGGAACACGTGGTCATGGAATTGATGAACCAATTCCTGTTACCAGATAAACATAACCCAGATTGGAAGAAAGGAGTTCCCCACAGCTGAATTAGACAGGAGTGGCATACCTCTCTAATTAAAATTCATGGGTATATTACATGAAAGGGTAGGTTCTTTCCGATTTACATCTATCATATCAGGTTATTAATGCACATCAATGGATATTACCCCCTAAATTTACCATATTTTATACTCAAAAGTCTATCGAAGATGTCCAAAAGGGTACAGTATTACCCTACCATAGCCAAAGTCATCCTATTCCATCAAGCTTTGATAAATACACTGGTTGTTTCTTCTTTGAGTTAAGTACATAGACTCTGGGATTGGTTAATCTAGTCTCTAAATAATGATCCACATCGAAGAAATCCTAAAAAGGATAAAGGGAAAAGGGAAGCTACACAGAAACAAATTATCACAATTGATGAATTCCCAATCAAAGAAGATATATCTGCAACCAGGGGGATAATGACCAACAAAAGAAAGAAGAATACTCAACAAATCACTGTTGATACCCCTATCGATGAAAGTCAGGAAGAAGCCACCACCAATAGAGGTAAGAGAGAAAAACCTGATGCAAAGATTGAAATGTTTCTTGATACAGAGATAAAAAAGGAAGAAGATACAGATGCAGATTACAATGTAGTCTCAATTAAACCCATATTCAAACATAAATAGAAATCAACTAGTAAGAAAGGTGCCACAGGCAAAACATAGGGGAAGAAATATGTACCTGTGTCTAAATTCCCTAGGAGAAACTCCACTAGGGATGTCAACAAATATAGTTTAAAATCTAAAGCTATGTTTGACCCATCTATCAAAATGGAAAATATTATAGTCGTAGAGGAAAATTCTGAGGACTCTAAAGAAGGTGTCAAAGAATAGGCAGAAAGACTTCAATGGCATACAAAAGAAAAAGAAAATAAAAACTTGGGGAAAACAACATAAAAAGGAAAACAAGTTGTTCAACATTCTAAAGTACCTATGATGAGAGAAACCACCAGATCATCAAGAGGTGAAGCAATTTTCAAAGGCATGGGTGAAATTTCTGAAAACAAAGACTATCATCCTATAGATTCAAACCAGATACCAGAAATTCCATAGGCTATGGACTCAAATAGTTATGAGGATGATCATAGCTCATAACTATCCTCTAGATACCAAATCAAATTGAGAGAACCTAAGTATGCTATTGACCTAAACAAAACTGCACTTAGAGAAGAGTTTCCAGAATTCAATATCAAGGTTAGAAGTGACAAACACAAGATCAAAGAACTTTAGAAAATGGTGAGGTAGTTAAAGAAGGAAAAGGCTCAAGTAGACTAATGGATCCCCAAGAAGCATGAAAAGATACAGGGTTTCAAGAAGAAAATAAAGTATCAAAAAGCATTGTTCAATGAGCTACGAGAGTCTAACTTCAAACTATATTGGCACAACCTTGTGCTCACAACCAATATGAAATAGAGGAATACTAAATCCAGCACTATCATTATATCATGATAAGTCGTATGAATGTCTTATGCACAATTTTGAAAGTTTTTATACTTTCCCAAGGAGTAAAATATGATTTACTTGTTTTTGACTTGTGAATTTGGATAATTCGAATGTATAACTTAGTCAAAACCAATTCCAAATTTTGTGGGATTTGATATGATTTTTAAAATTGTTTTGGATTAAGTTATTGAGATGATTTCTATTTTGACAATGTAAATGCTCATTTTGAGATGATCTTCCTAGAAGATAGATACCGAGCAGATCCTATTATCAAAAGAATACTAGAAAGTAGGATCTGTAGTCATCTTTTGGATAGTTTAAATATAGAGATGAAAGACTCCGTGGAGGTCGAAAAGTTGGATATTCGGGGACTTGTTTTGAAACTCCTTGTAAGAAATTTTTATTCTATGTTGACACTTAATGGAAAATGCATATTGATGGTCAGACATTCTCTTCTTTCATCTTCTTTCTCTCTTCTTGCTTGAGATCATTTTTCAATTGCAATGCATTGTTTTCTTGGTCTTAATTGATACAGTGAAGAATTTGTTGTCACTATTATTATCAAGATTTGATTTACAACCTAATTTTTTTGTTTCTTAAGTATATTTTGAGATACAAATTCTATGTGAGGTTAACAAATTGAAGACCTCATATTCTCTTTCTTTATTTGTCTGATTTATCTATGTGGCTACCCTTTAACTAGTCAGTGGGATATATGTTTCCCTTATTCTAAAATTCATGTTTACCTTGAAACCTTGAGCCAATTTTCAAATACCCTTAAAAAAAAAAATCATAAAACCCTTAAAATACTATTGCAATAACCCGATGATGCCCTAGCTTGCCCTCTCACAGTCAAGACTAACACCATGGAAAATTGGTGAAGTGATATTTAAGAATGTTGCAAACATATATGAATATCCATCTCAATTTGATTAGTTTGATTTAAAGGTTGTAGAAGAAATTAAAGGGTTATAACCAAATCATTTTTTCATGAAACATATGATATATATGGGTTAGAGTGTCTCATATACAAAAATATTTCTATTCGGAGAAGAGGAAGAGGAAGATAAAAAACCTAGGGCATTTTCTATTGAGGACATTAACATTGTTATTAGTTCCAATTAATCACATTCGGAGCATGGAAAATTTGTAAATGAAAACATAAGAGGTCTCAAAATTCTTCTCAAATAAGTGGACCGCAAAAACAAAACCATCAAATTATATATCAAGAGAAAAATAAATCTTCAGTTGATATTTATGATGATGTAGGAGATCCAAACCATCCCAAGGGAAGTTTGGAGTGACCCCATAAACTTCTAGTAACTAGTAAAGGTAAAAGAAAAAGAACAAAAAATAAGTAGGGGATAAATGAGGTCGTACCTGAAGATGATGATTCTCTTGAAGCCATGCATTTGGATGTAAATATTGAAGATATAGAATTCCTTGATGAGGAACAAAGGATTCAAGAAAATAGAGAATTTTATTTAGAACTAGTTACACAACAATCAATTCTTTTGGAAGAAGAATCATTTACCTTGCATAATCCTCTATTTGATCAAGAGTAAAAGAAATTAGTCTTTGAAAAAAATCATTCAAAGAACAAAAATGTTCAAGGAAGGTCAAGCTCATAATTTTACGTAAAAGGGGTTCCACCATCAAAAGGTTGTACTGATACGTGAAGCCACATGAACATCCTTCCAAACATCAATGGATGAAATGGAAAATGAAAATGTTATACTTAAAGATACGATTAAAGAATTGGAGAATGCTCTAATGTCACTGCCCATATTTTCTAGTCTGATTGCCACAATTCATCCCTTGAGGAACTTTGAGGAAAAACTAGATTCAAGTTCAAAATTAAGAGGGATGTCAGGTCTACATGCTGCAGTCAGAAGGTATTTTGGGGAGAATTTTAATAAACAACTTTCTCTAATTATTCACGCTTGGGAACTTGTGAATAGTTTTGTTTCTTTGGAGTTGACAATTACAAACCTAAGACAATACCTTTAGGTTTATCTAGAGAACAATGAGTTTTATAAAGAGTATATTATTACAATTGTTTTAAATGTTTCAGGTATGACTGAAATAAAAAGAAATGAAGAATATTTGTCATCTCACACTTGTATAAAACAATTAAAAACATGCTTACTTTAAGTGTAAAAAATGGCACTGATATTTGAAATTGGTTGATTTATACATGGCTGGAACAACTGGAGTGGTTCAATACCCCAATGTAATATTAATTTCTATGCTCATGACAAGACAAAAGTTTGAAGAACATCTTGAAATATTGAAAGTTTTTTTCATATAAAAATTTAATAGCGTGATCGAGTATATAGAGAAATAATTTGAAAGTTCGTTAGTGATATATGTTGATAAAAATGAATATATTGAATATGCATTACATCAAATTTCAATTGAATTTAGAGCTATGGAGAGAACATTATTTTATACAACAGTAAATCATGAGAGAATAGTTGCCTCTATGAGGGATTATATTGAAAATTGGTTAAAATAAGAGTTATTCAAGAAAACTGAAACAAATCAAGAAATGAGAGTTACAAATGGTCAAAGAATACCACCATAGGAGAATACAAAGGGAGAATTGATTAGTAGATAAAAGGTGAGAATAATCCCTCACAATGAGTAAATTAATCGCATCCTTTTCTAGTTGTGTGTTGTCATTCTTAAGAAAACATAATCAATTTTTTATCGCTTATTTCTTTCGTATTTTCAGGTCCAACCCAATTACACTTTCATTTATGGTCCACAAGAGCCCCATCCAATTCCATTCAGAAAAATGTTGTTTTATTTTATTAGCATACTAGTAAAGACTATTATTTTTTGAATCTCCTAAGAGATCTATTTTGGGTTGTAATTTCAATTACTTCTTGAACTCTAAGTTATTGAGCATGAGATGTTTGAAGTGAACCTATCATATTCTCGAATGAAATACTCTCTTAAAGTTCTCTCAATTTTCAACATGTGTCTTTCCTTCTTATGAATGTGATCAAAATTATGATAGTGTGATGGATTTGAGAATTATATTATTTTTCATTTAATGATTATTTATTTCAGTGCAATATTCTGCAAAATTTTTATTTTAATATTTGAATATTCTTGTTCATCTTCTCTAGAATTATCTTTGTAACAATTGTATCCTTTAATAATCATTATTTTATATTTTATTGAGTGATAAAGATTTGGGTTTCTTTCAAGTATCTCCTATTTCAATTTTCAATCATCAAGATAAATCTTTTAGCCAAAGAGGAGTAGGTCACCTCTATAAAAATGCAAGGGGATTAATATCCTCAGGAGGTTTTAGTTTGTACATTGGAAAATATAGACAAAAACACACCCCTCTCTCCCTTTCTAGGCCCTTCACTCTTTCTTCCGCTCACTCTCTATATCTATCCCTCTCTCTCTACCACCTTCTCTCTCTTTACCTCCCTCTCTCTCTCTCCCAACATCCCTTGATCAAGAGAGAGGAATAAAAAGAGAAATAAAGAGAGGGGAGTAGAGAGAGAGTGAATTAGATAGGGTGGATATTGGGGTAGAGAGAGGGGGGAACGAGGGAAACAAGGATATACGGAGAGAGGGGTAGAAAGGGTGAGAGAGGGGAAGGAGAGAAATGGGGAGATATAGATAGAGCAAGGGAGAGAGAAAGAGAGTGGGGAGGAGAAATAGGGAAGGAGTGATAGAGTGGCATAGTTAGATATGGGGAGAGAGAGAAAGAGAGGAGGAGAGAGAGAGAGAGAGAGAGAGAGAGAGAGAGAGAGAGAGAGAGAAGAGTGACAGAAGAGAAGAGAAGGAGGGAGAGAGAAAAAGAGAGAGGTCACGATGATATGGAAAGAGAGAGGGAGGGAGGGAAAGAGACATAAAATAGAGAAGGGGGGATGGAAGGGGAGAGAGAGAAGGAAATAAGGAGAGAGGGGAAAAGGGGGTGGAGAGAGGTGGAGCTATCGAGCAATAAAGATGGATAAAGGGAGAGGTGAGGATGGGGATGGGGGAAGAGATGGATTTACATAGATATCGAAAGAGAGAGGGAGGGAATAGAGGAGAATGGAGAGAGAGGGAAAGAGGTAAGGAGAGATAAAGAGAGAGATGGAGGGGGTGAATAGAGGGGAAGGGGGAAAGAGAGGGAAAGAGGGAAGGAAAGAGAAAGAATGAGAGTGATCCGGATTATTTTCGGCACGAAATGAGAAAGGAGATATAATAAAGAAATGTACGGAGATATTGCAGATATTCAATAATATAACAGAGATGTATCAGAGATGCAACCATAAACACAGAGATACAGTAATACACGATTTCTATTAATGAAAGAAATGTACAGAGACTGTAAAAGTACAGAGTGAAAGACTCGCTAGAATGGTGGCAGCTTATCTCTGAGAAGAGATGTGACGGCT
>ML794626.1:370001-389791 GCA_009831015.1 Picea engelmannii
AGAAGTGTTCTTGCCATATTCATTATTGTCTGATTTTTCCTTTCAGCCACTCCATTCTGTTGTGGAGTATATCTGGTTGTTGTTTGCATGATAATGCCTTGTGATTTGCAGAAATTTGCAAATTCTCTGGAGTTGTATTCTCCACCTCCATCTGACCTGAGTGCTTTGATATATTTTCCACTCTGTTTTTCATCTTCTGTCTTGAATTCTTTGAATTTTGCGAAATTTTCAGACTTGTGCCTGAGAAAATAGATCCATATTTTTCTGCTGAAATCATCAATAAATGTTAGAAAGTAAAATCTACCACCTATTGACTCTGTTTTCATCAGTCCACATAGGTCAGTGTGAACAAGTTCAAGATGTTGTTTGGCTTGATTTGATGACATTGGAAAACTAGTTCTCTTATGTTTTCCAAGTATGCAAGACTCACATGGGGGAATTTGCTCTTTAAAGATAGGAAGACCTTTGACCGTTGAGTTCTTCTAAAGAAGACTTAGACTCTGAAATGGTAGATGTCCAAATATTGTATGTCAAACCATAGTTTCATTCAGGGTGGATGCATTTTGTGCATATGGTTGACTCAGATTTGCAGTTCTGAGGGTAAGGGGAAACATCCTATTTGGAGTCATATGTATTTCAAAAATTAATTTTCTTCTTGGGATTTTGTCATATATCTTGCAAGATGCTCCCTCAAAAAGTACCTTATAGCCATGTTCAATGAGTTGTCCTACACTTAGCAAATTATGTTTTAGACCTAGAACATGATAGACATTGTTTATGTCTTTCTTTACATTCTGTTTAGTAAGAATAGAAACAATACCTTTTCCTTGAAATTTGACTAAGTAATCATTTCCAAGTGTAATATCAGATGAGATTGAAGAATCAATGCATGAAAGTAATTCTTTGTTACTTGTCATGTGATTACTGCATCAACTGTCCAGCAACCAGAGATATTTAGGTTGTTCTTCAGTCTTGTGGCATGAGAGAAACATACCTCTTGAGGTGTCTCCTGTATGATTTGACACATGTGATCTGCCTGAGAGCTGATCTGCTTGCTTCTTCATGCATTCAGATTCATAGTGCCCATACTTTTTGCAGTAATAGCATTGTATACTTGATTTCTCATTTGATATTCTCCCTCTGCCTCTTTGAGGCTGGAAATTCTGATGTTGATTTTGTTGTTGTTGTCTTTGACCTTGGAAATTTTGATTCAAATACAGTTGTCTATTACCTCCACTGGAGTGAGGGTTACTTTAATTGCTCCCTCTTCCTTGGTGACCTCTGCTTCTTCCTCTGCCTCTCCCTTTGCTAAAGGAGAATTGAGTTTTGAAAGAATTGGAGATTGACTCATCTGTGAGATGTAGTCTGGTCTCATGTGTCACCAGAGAACCAATTAATTCATCTATTGAAAAACTGGACAGATCCTTGGATTCAAGGATTGTTGTTACAACCATTTCGATTTTTTTTGGTAAACTTCTGAGAATTTTCTCAACAATGCGTTGATCAGTGATGGTTTCACCAGTCAATCTAATCTGGTTCACGATGCCCATGACTCTGGTCATGAACTGATCCACATTTTCGGACTCTGTCATCTTTAGAGTCTCGAATTGCGATCTCAAGGTCTGCAGTTTAATTGTTTTGACCCTGTCATTTCCTTGGTAGGAAGATTTAAGGATCTCTAAGGCCTATTTTGAAGTACCAACGCCTATGCTTTTTGAGAAAATCGAGTCATCCACAGAATTTTGAATCCAAAACTTAGCTTTATTTTCTCTGTTTCTTTGTGTTGCCTGAGCAATTTTCTGCTGATTAGTCAAGGCAGACAATTCTGTTCGATCTGGTTCCACATATCCATGATCCACTGGATCCCAACACTCTTGTGTTTGCAAGAAGGATTTCATCCGAAGAGACCATAACTCATAGTTCTTTCCAAGAAGAATCGGACCCTGAGTTGGTCCTAAATTGCTAGATGTCGCCATTTTTTTTTTTTTTTTTAAGAATTTGAACAAAACAGAAACAAAATTCTTACTTACCTGTCTCATGCGTATAATTTGCAGTGACTTCAAAACTCTGCGTTCAAGATTTCGCGAGTTTTTGTCTTCGTGATTCTGACGTAAAGACTTCGTTATACGATTCCTCCAATCTCTTGTCTCGCCAACCTCCGATTGCCAAAACGTTGATTTGTCGATGGCCAAAGAGAGCTTATCGGCCTTGAATTTTCCCTTAGTCTCCATGCAATGTGACCATGTGCCTTAATGTTAAAGCACTATGGGCTTTTCCGGTTCTCTGTCTTTCAAATTGCCGAAATGCGAAATATGCCTTTGGAAAATTCAACGGTCCAAATATTCCTGTGATCTGACGGTCCAGATCCTATCGGGATTTTGTGATTCATTATTTCGCAAGTTTAGAACTCTTGTCCCAGAGTTCTCGAAACCGCGAACTCTGAAATGTCGATTTGCTGAAATGGTGTTAACCTCAGTTAGCCCCTTAGGCTATGCCTCTGGTCCACATGACCTCTCCTGATATGACCACAGTCCCTTTCGGGGTTTCGCGACTCAAACGCGCGACCACTTGGTCTCTCGACTCCCGAAAAACTGATTCCAAAAATGTCGATGGCCTTCGCTTGAGGGACCTTCCCCGAGGGCCTAGATTGTTGTCGCGCATCCCCTTACGATGGACGATCCTCGTCATTTCGTGATTTCGTGACTTGCGACTCCAAATCCTCTGACAACTTGAAACCCCGGTAGCTGAAATGCCGACCGTTTCTGCGATCTCCGCCACGTGTCCAAATGAATGGACGACTGTGATCTTTTCGAGATTTCGGGACTTTCATCGTGGAGTGTCGCGAGCTTTTGTCAACAAGACCTACCTCTGATATCCCGAACTCCGAAATTCCAAAGTGATGGCACTTGCCTCTGCTGCCACTTGTCCTCTGAGATGGACGGCTCACAATCCTCTTAGGATTTCGCGATTTGTGATGTCAGGATTTCGTGTATTGGAGTTTTCGAGAGCAGTCTCCTTTGCTCGTCCAACTCCCGATCCCCGATTTTGCGATAAGATAAGATCAACGACTCACGATCTTTTGCGATCCAACGGTCCAGAATGACTCGTGATTTCGCAATTCGCGAATTCTCACGACAATCTTCTGACCTCTACACCTGCAAGTCAACGAAATGCCGAGATCTCGCCATGTGTCTCTTGATGGACGGTCCAGATGATTTCAAGATTTCGTGACTTCACAAGTCGAAATTTCTCTTTTGCACTCCAGAGGACTAAACCTCGTGAACTTTCTCGGTGATCCAATAGTTGTTGGTCCTCTGCAGAAGATCTAACGGTTGAAATTCTTTTTCCTTTGCCGCGCCCTCTTCGTCCCTTCTGAACTGGATTTCTGCCTCGGATCTGTTCGCAGAACGAATCTTACGGCCGCGATAGTTCCTCTTTGAACCTGAGACGCGCTCTTTACTTCCTTTACAAGGATTTTCTTGTGCGGAAGAAAAATTCATGAGTCTTTCAAAGATTTGAAAGAATTTCACGAGTTCTTTGTTCTCTGCTGCAATCTTTGACAGATTTGAGCGATTTCCGAAATGCTTTAAACACTTCTTCTTTCTGCAACTATCTTTCACGAATTTGAACAAATGCTTTGAATTCTTCAAGAGTTCTCGGCCCCTGCAGCTCTTCTTCATGAATCATTGATGATTCTTGAAAATTGTACAAGAATCTTTACTGTTTCTTCCTTCTTAGTCTCTGCTTCCTTCTCGTGTTTCTGCTCCTTGAAACTTACGAGCATAGTATGCTCTGCGACCTCGCGTGAGCTTCTTACACTGATCTTTTGAGAGTATAAGCGGACAACTTCCTCGTGGAAGTTTCCTATGAGGATTTTTCAAGAGTATGATGGACAACTCTCCAAGCCTTGTGAAAAGTCAGTGTTGAATGCTCTCAAGAACTGTGTAAGCTATGCACTATTTGAGGATCGTGTTGCTCTCCAACCTGTGTGAAGAGGCTTACTACTGTGGTTCTGATACCATGATAAATTGTGAAGCAAGAAATGCAGAGAGAAAGAATAAAACATAAAACAATATATTAGAATATAAGAAGAAGAGTACAAAACGAGTACATGAAGAAGTTCAGAAGTAGTAAGTCTGAAGAAGTAGTAGTGAGTACTATGCAAAGGGAAATCGCTGAGATAAATAGGCTCAAGCAAAACAAGAATAGAAAGTACAACTGGAAGTGTACAGTCAACATATTGAGGTTACATTATATTTAACACCATGATCGTATTCCAGTGGAAATGGGATAGTTCTACACCCCTAAGAAAGTCCCGTTGACTTCAAAGTCCATGGCGCATGTCCCTAAGGAAGTTTCAATCGATATATTTACTTATCCCAAACTTATCTTTCGTTGGGACGAGTACTGCTGCTAATATTAAAAAACTACATGTTCAGGATCTCGAGTACGATTTAGTTCCGAGGGAATGAAATAAAGATGATAGGAAAGTATCCAATGGACTGAATAGAGAAGTCCCTTTCAAATTGCAAAAATCATACAGTGATTAAATAAAATAGACAATAATAATACCATACATAAAAAGGCATCCCGGCAATGAGAAACCGACTGTTCATATTTTATTTGAAGGAGAGAGTAGATTGAACGTCTCACCGCTGCACGTCTAAATATATTTAATCCGCTAGAGGAGAAAGTGTTTTACTTTTTATTATTGATCATATTGAGCATATTATCGGGAGATGTAAATAACATTGTCAACGAGCATAACCTTGATAATAAAAATATATAATATATTGAGTAGTTTTAAGAATATACAGGCAATTCCAAAAGCAAATATTTGAACTAACGGACACAGTGAAGTCATTCAACCGCCGTGAGAGTAGTTTGAAAGAAAATATTCGAACCAACGGACTTAGCAAAGTCATTCAACCGCCTTTTAGAGTTGCACCTTCCGATGACCCGAATCTACAATCCGGTTAAGCTTAGTGTCACAGACTTTTACGCGAGAATCGTTGATCGGAGCGCAGATCTAGGGAGGGTATTAAATCTCCATGATAAATAAGACTGGGAGGCGAGTTCTTGACTCCAAAGAAGCTCCCTCTGCTTCGGAGTTCTTTCTGTGTGATTGGTTGCAATCTAGTTTACATAGAAACTACTTCTATTTGTTATTGTTGTATATCAGGATATAGTTTGCT
This sequence comes from Picea engelmannii, assembly GCA_009831015.1. Lineage (NCBI taxonomy): Eukaryota > Viridiplantae > Streptophyta > Pinopsida > Pinales > Pinaceae > Picea > Picea engelmannii. The sequence goes on from ML794626.1 coordinate 375,197, forward strand.
CTTTCTTTATTAATGCATATCAGGACATAGTCTGCTCTCTACTTTTATCTCGAAACTAGTGCGACAATTTTTGTTTTGAATTTCGTTGCAGAATGAAGGGTGGTTTATATGGCATAACTGCTCCTTTTTTAATTCTCATGTTCTCGTATTGTTTGCTCCGTTCCTTCTCGTTCGTTGAAGCTCGAGATTTCAGATCTGAGGTAATTCGTCGTGGAGGAATAGGGCTTGTAATTCCGACTCCACAGAGCATGCCAAAGAAGGATATTATTCACCACGAAAAAGTCGGTGGTTTCAAATTGTATCCGAGGGCTGAAATCGATATCCAATGGCTCCAAATATCTCCTGAAAAGGTTGATGTGGATATCATTGATAGAAGATTGAAGGAAAACGTGATGCCAGCGTTTAATCCGATGGATCATAAGCCTGGTATAGGATAAGCCTGGTATAGGACATGACAGTCCTCCGCACCATTGAATATGATGGTGAGCGAAATCTATATCAAAACGAAAGTGAATGGAAGTAGTAAGATATATTTACTGAATTAGTCATGTGTAGAGCGTGGTAGATTTCACATAAGTAGCCTATTCCATGAAACAAAAAATGTTGCCGCATCATGTATATATGCAGCATGTACATATATATGTCTGTATCAATGCCTTAGTCATGAGGGTGTTCATAGGCTGAAAGACTTCAATATCATCATCATCTCTATTTAAGGAAATTCTAGCGACAACTCAGCTTCGGCCACGAGGTTTTCAGTATGGTAACAGATAGTTCTGTGCCCATGTAAAATGTTTAGGAATAATGTGCACAAGGACAATTTGACATCTTTTTGTTTAATTTGAAGTATTAAATCTCTTTATTCTTCAATGTGGGCGGGCTGGTTATTATATTAAAAGAAAGGCAATTGACGTTGTGTCTCAGTGGCGAAGTCTCACATTTGCGAGTATGCATTTGGATGAAAACTTTGAAGCTCTCACATACCAGTTTTTTAGATGTAAAATTGGGTTCAGTCTATCGGATTCTTCAATGGAAAGACCATCGATGTATTTCAGGTTAACTATTACAATAATCCACTTTCAAAAAACTAAATTTTTAGGAGTAGATCTGCCATAAAATCCTCTCCTATTCATTCCTATATATATATATATATATATATTATCATATTTTAATATTAAATAATAATAACCTAACAGTATATTTATGTATTAAATAATAGAGATACCTCTATGTGTTTTGATAAACATGTGTTTTCTTATTAATTGAAAAGATCGGATTGATGGATAAATACCATGATATCATATTTTAATATTAAATAAAAAAAATCGTATATTCTCATCAAAACTAAATTAAATATCATAACATTGTTATTTCTAATGCAATAAAATATTAAATTACTTTGTAATTTCAAGTAATAATAAGATTAGAATATTAAAATATTCTAATTTTATAATAAATATTTTATTAATCAAGCTTTACATAATTAAAATTAAAAGTTTTATAATTTCAACTTTTATTGATTTAATTATTATTTAAGAAAATATATGATGATGATGATGAATAAGTCTACTAAGATCGAATTGGTCTATAAGATCTTAAGAGGATAAGTGATTACTTGGAATTTTGTTTCTGTGGTAGAAAAATATTAAGAGAAACTTTCCAAGATCACCATACTTTTGTTGAGTTAAGAGGTTAGGAAGGTTGGTAGTGTGACAAATATTTTGAAAATGACATCTAATAAGGGCATAGGCTTGACAATCTAAGAGAAAGTGATTTTAATCTTCAACTTTATTAGTGTCACAAAGGTGACACACTCTTTCATCCCATGGAATTTTAGGAATTGACCTATCCCCAATTTCACTATTGACTAATGCCCAGTTTCACTATGGAGGTGGTGACAATTTGTTCTTATCTTAGCGATGCTTATTTTTTTCTTTACACTTGGAAAAACACAGATAATTTCGATCTTCTAGATTAGGGTTCATTACATCCTAATATCCTCCTCTCCTCTCTCCCCATCCCCCTCCTCTCTTCCCCTCTCCATCCCTCCATCCTTCTCTCTATTTATTCTCCCCCATCCATCCCTATATCTTTCGTCTCTCCCTATGTCCACCACCCCACCTCTCTATCCATTATTCCTTATTTCCCCCTCCCCGTCCCCCTCCCCCTCTCTCTCTCTCTCCCCTTCTCTCTTTCCCACTAATCTCTCTTTGTATCTCACTCTCTATCTTTTCCTCTATCACCTCCCTTTGCCACTCTCTCCCCCTGTCTCTCTCCCTCCATTTATTTTGTTCGCTTTCCTCTCTTTCTCCCCCACCCTTCCTTTTCCCCTCTCACCCTTCTTCCTTCTTTAATAACCTTTATCTCACCCCCCACTCTATGTAATATACCTCAAAAACTGTCTGAAAATAAATAAATTGTTTTTATAAATATCCTTGAATAGTTCAAGATTCAAGCAAGTAAGATTTCTATTATAAAGCTTGAGTCTGAAAGTTTGCAAGATTCTTTATTGTCATCGACTGTCATTACCATTCAACTTAAAGTTTTCTTATTGATGATAAGTGTTTACTCCTCATTTCAATGTTTATTTCAATTTCTGTAATTATAATTACACTCCTATCTATTTGTACCTATAATCATTACCACAGTCTTAACAACACAAACGACTTTGAAACTCTATGATCAAATCCTTATGTGTTAGACCATACAAATAACCTATTACCATATGTTTGCAATACAAACGACTTTGGGGGTTTATTTCCTAGGCCTTATGCGTTAGTCCATACACAATCACACGATGAAAATGACCAAATAGACTTAGGTAAAAGTAGAGTATTAGTCTATAATCCTTTGTGGAAAGTTTAAATATAAAAAGACCCCTATAGTTGTTTTTTAAAATATTCAGATACATGATAGTGGTTAGGTAAGGCCTTCCATTAAACTCAGAGTACGAATATTTCATAATCCTCTGATCATAATCAAATTCACCTACACCGTTGGATTACAAGACCTGGATCTCACGCTTATTCCATATGCCCACTAGATGTGACCATGGTCCTAATCAAAATGTCTTTCACATTTCAGCATTTCGTCATTTCGACAAGTCACAATCCCCAAAATGGAGTCAGATCAACGGTCCACAAAAACTTCGTAATCTGATCCCTTCTTTTCTTAATTGAAGGGCTGATGGGATTTCGACGTTTTTCCCTTCGAGTCATATTGACTCCAACATTATAAAATTAATGATTACAAAATCTCTAAAGTGATCGGATGGTTCACATAACCCATAGAGATGGATGGTTGACAGGATTTTGCAGTTTTGCCTTTCGGGTTTTCGAGACTCACAACAGTCCCTTTCGACATTTCGGAGTCCTTGACATGCTCCGATATTTCACATTTCACGACTTCATCATTCTTTTCATGAGTGTCCTTGACACCTCCAACTCCCGGTATCCAAAACTCTGAAATGGAGATTAAGTCATGGATTCGGTACCATTGATTAAGGGTAACCCGTTTTGTGATGGAAAATTCTATCGTTGGAAGTAAAACACCGTATGAGATGTTCATTTGTTTCAATTCCGAACGAGATATGTAATACTATTTTTTAAAGAATTACAGGGTTTCCCTTCCGCCTACTTGTAATGGCATACTGGTTATTTTATTGGTTTAATATACTAGCGTCATATTGGCTACTTCCTCGAAAGGATTTTGAAAAAGGAAAATATACTCGGCTATATGTGTATCTCGTTTATAGTTGACTCTAGATAGCATGATTGTATATGAATTCAATTTTCACTTACTGTACTTGTGTTAAAGACTTTCCTTTTGAAATCTTAGGTGATTGTGTTGTTATTTACACAGTTAGGAATTTACTCAGGGGTATGTTTTAACTTTCGGGATGTCCCTTCTTCCTTGGGCCTTCACACCTCTCATGATTAGTTCTGGTAATTAAACTGTGTTAAATCGATTCACTCCAATAATTTTCCAACATTTCAACCTATAACTTTTCATTAAACATCGGTTGATATAAAGATGTGTAAATGATGTAGATGGTCTATAATAATTTTTTGTATTCGCAAGGTCACTTCCGTACTTTAGGTCAAAGACTAATCATTTCATTGGCTTATGACGATGGATCGGTGGTAGTATTGACCCTTCAAAATGTGAGGGTTCACTGTCAAGTAGTGGTCACCTTAGCCTTTACAGGCCACCAAATACCATCACCACCCTGATTTAGTTTTTCCTAAGGTCAAAGGGGAAAGTTTTGTTCCTATAAATACTTGAATCATATTGTAATCCACATACAGAGGTTGAGACAAAAGCTTGAAAGATTTTTTTTGAATTGAACTTGTCAATCTGTGTTTTATTTTACTGAGTTTGTAAACTCTATTCATGTTTTCATTTTTCAGCATTCAGAGTTTATTGGTTCAAGTTGTGTGGAGTTCTCTTGTTCTTGCAAATGCCGAAACATGAAGTGGCCCCACAACCTAATCGAATTCATGTTTCAGTTATTAATGTCGTATGATGTTCATGCATTAAGCATTAGCAAACGTTGAAAACCAATATTGGCTTTGCCCCACACCTTTCTCGTGATTTCTCGATTTGGCATTTGACGTTGTGCGGTGTTTTTCATCTGGAGTTTGTAAACCCCGAAACCCGAAAAGGACTAGGCCCACACTCCATTTGTTTTTTCATGATTCGAGAATTTTTGTTTGTGGCGTTGGGTGTTTGTAAACCCCGAAATCCCGAACACCGAAACCCCGAAGTACTGCGCCCATATTCTATTTGCATTTTCGCGATTTAGGAGTTTTTCTTTGTTGGTGTTTGGCATTTGAAATCATCAAACCCCGAACCCAAAAACCCAAAGTTCTTGGCCCACAACCTTTTCGCATTTCAAGATTTGACAAAACGTGGTCCTTTTTTTTTATATTCGACATTTGTAATCGTCGAAACGCAATTGACCTTCGTTTTTCACTCTTTAAAAATATATATACATATCGATACACTATGTAGTTTTCCATTTGCATTCAATATATAGGTAAAATCAAATCTGTATCACAATTTACTTGTGGGGTTTTCAACTACAATGCTTTATCTTACTACAGTAGTAATCCAAACCACAACACAAATCTTCTTTAAGAATTGACTAGTCATATCGTTCCTGCTAGTATACTTTCAGGAACTAGTAATGAGATGTAGCAAAGATAATCCATTCTAAACTAGTAGAGAGACATTCTATCAATTTCTAAGTTTGCAATAGGATGCATTCGATCTTTCGTCCTTAATATTATTTCTAACATAGACATTCTATCAAGTATGTAACCATTTAACATTCAGCCAGAGAAGGGATAGAAATAACATATCTGAAATAATACATTGAAAGACAAAGGGAATAGCCACGTTCCTCCCAACCGTAGAACAGGGCATCCAAACTACTTGCCTGATTCACCCCCTAGCCTGACCATGAATCCATGAGGGCAAACTTGGAAAAGCTTCTCTTCAGCAATGTCCTATAGCTCCAACAGTTTTCCCTTGTCTCACACCCAAGTAGTGTTCATAATAGCAAGTAAATCAAAAGTCTCCTTTCCCAGAATACTTGGCAGCGTCTTGGCTCCTCACATATGCTATTTATCAATTTGCCTAGGTCTTTTCCCTCCCTTGGGAATTTTCATAGATTTCTAAATCACTGATTTTCAGGGGCTGCCAATGGCCATATCACTGATTTGCCACTTGTAATAATCAGCCCAGAGGTAGTTCCAACATGTTCCCTACTCATGGAGTCCTGGTCAGCTAAATTTAACATGGCTATTCCATTTGTCCTCCTGCAATCAATATAAAATATTTTGTTTCCATACAAGTCTCATAGTCAAATAGTTAGTTGGGTTAGATCATGTCTCTGCCCAATAGTCAAAATAATTAATTACAATTACCAAATTCGAAATTCAGAATTTCCATAAATGGCAAAAAAATTTGAAATTCGAATTTACTAAAAACGGAATAAATTTCCAGCAATTTTAAATTTCAAAAACATTTTATTTTGGGGGATGTCACATCCTTTCCCCCTTCAGTAAAACATTGTCCTTAGTGTTATTTCTATTCCTGGAACATGATTGGATGAGATTTTTGCAAATCTCCCTCCAACTCCCAAGTGGCCTCCTTAGGACTAAAGTGCTTCCATTGCACCTTTACCTGAGCGGCGACTATGTTCCGAAGTGCTATTTCTCTCTGGTCCAAAATGCGCAAGGGTTCCACCTGGAACTCGCCTTCAAGTTCCACCTGCACCAAGTTCCAATCAATCCTATGAGTAGGGTGATCAATATACCTTTTTAGCAACAAAACATGAAATACATTATGAATTCCTAGATTAGTTGGAAGTGCAAGTTGATATGCTATGGGTCCAATTCGAGCTAGTATCTCGAAGGGCCCACAAAACCTGGGTGCCAACTTGGCACAATTCCCTAACTTCAATGAGTTCTTTTGGGCTTTGACCTTCAAATAAACATGGTGTCCCACTTGAAATTCCAAGTGTCTTATTTTCTCATCTGCAAAGCTCTTTTGTCTATCCTATGGCTTTTTCAGGCTTTGTTGTAACTTTCTTACCATGTTCTCCATTTCTTGGAGCATCTCTGCTCCAACCATGAGTCTGTCAGCGAGGTTATCCTAGCTAATTGGAGTCGTACACTTTCTACCATACATTATTTTGAAAGGGCTCAACTTAGCCGAAGTTTGGTACCCATTGTTATATGCAAATTATACCAAGTGCAGGTAGTCTTCCCACTTGATTAGTTTTGTTCTTACGTACATGCGGAGGATATCCTCTATGATTTGGTTTTCTCTTTCGGTCTTTCCATCCATTTGCGAATGATAACTCATACTGAAATTCAAATTAGTATTTAGCCCTGCAAACAATTCCTTCCAAAAGGCGGATGTGAATTTTACGTCTCTATCTGAAATCACCATTTTAGGAATACCACGCAATTTAAAAATTTTGTTCATGAATATTTCAACAATGTTTATAGATTCAAAAGTAGAATTTACAGGAATAAAGTGTTCAGACTTACTGAGTTTATCGATTACAACCATGATAGAATCATTTTGTTTCTGAGTTTTAGGCAAACCTATTATAAAGTCCAGTGATATGGTCTCCCATTTCCATTCTGGTACTGGTAATGGTTGTAATAGGTCGGCTGGATGCTGGTGCTTACCCTTAACCTGCTAACAATCTTGGCACCTAACCAAGTACTCTGTTGTTTCTCCCTTCATATTAGGCTATTAAAATAGTTTTCTAAGTGTTGTTATTCTTTTTTGGTAACCTGGATGGCTAGAATATGGTTTCTTATGCACTTCATCCAAAATTGTTAATTTTAACTCTGCTAAATCTTGTATGTAAAGTCTATTTTTAAATCGTAATAGTCCCTTCTTGTCGATACTTAGATATGGCTTATCTGAGTTTGGGGTACTATTTTGTAATGTTTCCATCATCTTATTGTAATTTCCATCATTAATACCTGTCGTCCTTACCCTTTGTTCCAGATCACTCTTTTCCTTGCTAATATTTATCTCAAATAACCCATGGAATCTTCGGCTTAGAGTGTCTGCTACTTTATTTTCCTTACCCTTGATATGTCTCACCTTGAAGTTGAATTCACTCAAGAAGGCTAACCTTCTTGCTTGTATTGCATTAAGAGCTGGTTGGCTAAACAAATATTTCACCCTGCTATTATCCGTCAATAGTAGAAATTTTATGCCCATTATGTAGTGTCACCACATTTTTAAGGCGTGTATTATTGCCGCCAATTCTAAGTCATGAGTGACATAACTTCGTTCGTGTTCTTTTAATTTCTAGGACTCATAGCAAATAACGTGTCCTTCGTGAGTTAGGACACCACCTAGTCCTTCTTTACTTGCATCAACACATACAGTAAAGTCTTTATCTGGGTCTGCTACCTTCAATATGGGTGCAGTTGTCAATAATCCCTTCAGTTTGTTAAAACTATCTTGACACTTCTCTGAGCAGTTAAACTTGGTTCCTTTCTTTTGTAATGATGTGATAGGGTAGACTATCTTGGAAAGCCCTTCTATAAACCTGCAGTAATATCCAGTGATTCCCATGAATGACCGTATATCTGCTACATCCTTAGCTACCAACCATTCCATAGTCGCTTTTGTCTTTTCCGGGTCTACGACAATGCCTTCTGCTGAAATTACATGTCCTAGATATTGTATTTCTTTCTCATAAAAGTCACACTTGTCAAATTTGGTGCACAGTTTCTGTTTCCTCAATGTTTGTAGAACTATCCATAAGTGTTCATTATGTTCTTCTTCTGTTCTTGAATAGACCAGAATGTCATCGATAAATACTACCATGAACTTGTCTAAGTACTAACTGAAAATGTTGTTCATCAAGCACATAAATGTGGTTGGTGCATTAGTGAGTCTGAAAGGTATGACTACAAAATTCTATTGTCCATATCTTTCTTGAAAAGTTGTTTTGTTTATGTCCTCGTCCTTTATCCTAACTTGATGATAACTGGATCGTAAATCCAATTTTGAAAATATCTTGGCCTCACCAAATTGATCGAACAGATCATTTATCCTTGGTAAGTGGTATTTGTTCTTAATGGTCATTTTGTTTAGTTGTATATAATAGATACTTAGTCTTAGAGTACAGTCTTTCTTTTTCACAAAGAGGACTGGTGGCCCCCACGGTGAAACACTCGATCTGATATACTCTTTGTCCAACAATTCCTGTAATTGGATTTTTAATTCTATCAGTTCTGGTAGACTCATTCGGTAAGGTTCTTTTGAGATAGGGGTTGAACCAGGTAGTAGGTCTATGGAGAAGTCTATTTCCCTTCTAGGAGATAATTCTAGTATCTCATCCACAAACATGTCTCTGAATTCACATAGGACAACAAAGTCTTCTAACTTTGGATTATCTTATTTTTCTAATAGATTCATCACATGGATGGCATAAACTTGACATCCCTTTCTAATACATTTCTTGAGTTGCATCGCTAAAACTTGTCTGACTGATACAGGTTTTGGTATTCCTTAGGTTGTTCTAACAGTGCCAAAATCATTTTTATAGCTAATTATCTTTGTATAACAGTCTAGTACTGCTTTGTGTTGTTCCAACCAGTCCATCCCGATAATCATATCATAAGATCCTAGTGGTAAGATGTTCAGATTGGTCCTTATGTTTTGACCACCTAAGTTGAACTCAAAATCTGAAATAAATTCAACTATTTTCTTTTTAGTACATGTTGCTAGTTGTACCAGCCATGATTTTGCATGCTTCAGTTTCTTAAGTTTATTCGACTCTACTATATTAGGAGTAATATAACTTAATGTAGCTCCAAGGTCAATTAAAACAAAAATTTGAGTGTCATTGATTTTACCTTCGATTTTTACCACCGAGGACTGGTGGTCAGCTTGTCGACCATCTATGGCTGCATTTATCCAATGCGGGCTTCTACCCACGTCTCCCACTGTGAACAAATTGTGAACAACAGTTTTGTTTGCTGAAATTGTGAACAACAGTTTTGTTTGTTGAAATTAAACGTGGATAGTTCCTCCTTATATGAGGCTCTCTGCATTCCCAACACTTTAATGGCTTGCGGGAGTTGTCCCCAAACTTCTTCATTCCTAGGTTTACCGGTTTTCCTCCACCTTGCACATTCAGATGATTGTAGTGAAAATCCTTCCTTGGGAAACCTTTTGTTGCATTCTGATAAGAAGTTGGTTGGTATCCCTTCTTCCACTGGTTCATTCGATCTTGCTTCTTATCCTTCCAGGCCTTGGGAAACTCTACCCATTGTTTATATTGGTCATAGAACATTTGTGCTTTCCTGAATACCTCACTCAAGGATTTGGGGTTGTCAAACTCAATTCTGTCCCTGTAGGACTATGGTAAATAGTTTAAGAATCACTGGATTTTTACCTTATCCTCCCAGATGTATGGTACGAACCTTAGTAGTTCCAAAAATTTATTTATAAGGTCCTACATAGTCATTGTCTTTTCTCTTCCTTTCATAATAGCTTTCGGAAAGGTATTGTTTCTTAAAATACTTCTTAAAGTTGTACCATTTCAACTGTTTCTCCTTTAGGCCCTTGGCCAATTTCAGGTCCTGCCACCAAATGCTGGCCTTCCCCTTTAGATTGTAGATGGCCATTCTGACCTTCATGTTGCTGGAATAGTTGTAGATCTTGAAGTATTTTTTTATGTCCAACAACCATGCCTCAACTTCTTCTCCTATCCTGGATTCTCCATCAAAGGTAGTTGGTTTAATCTTTTTAAATTCTCCTTCAAGGTGGTCTAGTTTTCTTTTTCTATATGGTATAGTTTTGTCTTTAGCTGAAGGTATCCCTTCAGACGAACTGTCTCCTTTTTCTATTTTTGGTCCAGAATTCTTGGAGGCCCTTTTTCTGACTTCTTTGTGATGGTTATCATCTTTTGGGATCTTCTTGGTTACTATACTATGCAATAGGACTTCATTTATCTCTTGTTGTTCCTTCTATTCTTTCTTCAATTTTTCATTGTCGGCCTTGAAAACCTACAGTTCAACAATAAGATTCCTCATTGTTTCCAACACCTTCGTGGGTGAGCTTCCATCATTGTTTTGTCTTGGATCTCTAGGAGGTCCTTGCTGTAGATTTCCTTCCATCCTGATTTTTGCACCCTCCTGACCTACCATAATTTACAAAAATAGAAAGGGATTTCTGTTTGTAACCATAAGATTTGTTAGTTTTACATAAATCGGAATAAATACTAAGAATATAATGTGGCCCTATTCAGGGCCAGTGTTGTAGCTTTTTCTCTGATACCATATGTAATATACCTCAAAAACTATCTGAAAAAAATAAAAATTGTTTGTATAAATCTCCTTGAATAGTTTGAGATTCAAGCAAGTAAGATTTCTATTATAAATCTTGAGTCTAAAAGTTTGCAAGAGTCATTACCATCGTCATCTGTCATTACCATTCAACTTAAAGTTTTTTTATTAACGATAAGTGTTTACTCCTCATTTCAATGTTTATTTCAATTTCAGTAACTATAATTACATTCCTATCTATTTGTACATATAATCATTACCACAGTCTTAACAACACAAATGACTTTGGAACTCTATGACCAAATCCTTACACGTTAGACCCTACAAATAACCTATTATCATATGTTTACAATACAAATGACTTTGGGGGTTGATGGCCTAGGCCTCATTGGTTAGTCCATACACATAATCACACAATGAAAGCAACTAAATGGACTTAGGTAAAAGTACATTATTAGTCTATAATCCTCTGTGAAAACTTTAAATATAAACAGACTCCTATAGTTTTTTTTTTTTTTAAATATTTGGATATAGGATAGTGGTTAGGCAAGGCCTTCTGGTTAAACTCAGAGTACGAATATTTCATAATCCTCTAATCATAATCAAATTCACCTGCACCGTTGGATTACAAGTACTGGGCCTCACGCTTATTCCATATTCCCACTGGTTGTGACCATGGGCCTAATCAAAATGTCTTTCAAATTTTGGCATTTCGACATTTCAACAAGTTGTAATCCCCAAAATGGAGCTAGATCAACGATCCACAAAAACTTCATAATCTGATCCCTTCTTTTCTTAATCGAATGGCTGACGAGATTTCGACGTTTTTCCCTTCGAGTCATCATGACTCCAACATTATAAAATTCATGATCACAAAATCTCTGAAGTGATCAGATGGTTCACATAACCCACTGAGATGGACAGTTGACGGGATTTCGTAGTTTTTCCTTTTAGGTTTTCGAGACTCACAATAGTCCCTTTCGACATTTCGAAGTCCTTGACATGTTCTCATCTTTCTCATTTTGCGATTTCATCATTCTTGTCGTTAGTTTCCTTGACACCTCCAACTCCCGGTATCCGAAACTCTGAAATGGAGATTAGGTCGTGGTTTCGATACCGTTGATTAAGGGTAACCCGTTTTGTGATGGAAAATTCTATCGTTGGAAGTAAAACACCATATGGGATGTTCATTTGTTTCAATTCCAAATGAGATATGTAATACTATTTTTAAAAGAATTACAGGGTTTCCCTTCTGCCTACTTGTAATAGCATACTGGTTATTTTATTGGTTCAATATACTAGAGCCATATTGGCTACTTCCTCGAAAGGATTTTGAAAAAGGAAAAAATACTTGTCTATTGCTAGCTATATGTGTATCTTGTTTATAGTTGACTCGAGATCACATGATGGTATATGAATTCAATTTGCACTTACTGTACTTGTGTTAAAGACTTTCCTTTTGAAATTTTAGGTGATTGTGTTGTTATTTACATAGTTAGGAATTTACTCAGGGCTATGTTTTAGGTTTTGGGATGTCCATTCTTCCTTGGACCTTCGTGCCTCTCATGATTAGTTCTAGTAACTAAATCGTGTTAATTTCATTCACTCCAATAATTTTCCAACATTTAAACCTATAACTTTTCATTAAACACCGGTTGATATAAAGATGTGTAAATGTTGTATATGGTCTACAATAATTCTCAGTATCCACAAGGTCACTTTCATACTTTAAGTCAGAGATTAATCATTTCACCGCCTTATGATGGCAGATCGATGGTCGTCTTGACCCTTCACGATGTGAGGGTTCACTGTCAAGCGGTGGTCGCCTTAGACTTTGCAGACCACCAAATACCATCACTGGCCTGATTTAGTTTTTCCTAAGGTCGAAGGGGCAAGTTTTGTTCCTATAAATACTTGAATCATATTGTAATCCACATACAGAGGTTGAGACAAGAGCTTGAAATCATTTTGTTTAATTGAACTTGTCACTTTGTGTTTTATTTTACTAAGTTTGTAAACTCTATTCATGTTTTGATTTTTCGGCATTCGGAGATTACTGTTTCAAGTTGCGTGGAGTTCTCTTCTTCTTGCAAACGTCGAAACCTGAAGTGGCCCCACAACCTGATCGAATTCGTGGTTCGGTGATTACCGTTGTATGATGTTCATGAATTAAGCATTACCAAACGCTGAAACTCGATATTTTCTTTTCCCCACACCTTTTTCGTGATTTCGCGATTCGGCGTTTGACGTTGTGCGGTGTTTTGCATCAGGAGTTTGTAGACCCCGAAACCAGAAAAGGATCGGGCCCAAACTCCATTTGTTTTTTCCTGATTCAATAATTGTTGTTTGTGGCGTTGGGTGTTCATAAACCCAGAAATCCCGAACCCCGAAACCCCGAAGTATTGGGCCCATATTCCATTCGCATTTTCACAATTCGAGAGTTGTTGTGTGTTGGTGTTTAGCATTTGAAATCGCCAAACCCCGAACCCCGAAACCCAAAGTGTTGGGCCCACAACCTTTTCACATTTCAATATTTGGAAAATAGCGTGGTCTTTTGTTTTTGGTATTCAGCGTTTGTAATTGCTAAAACCCGATTGACCTCCATTTTTCACACTTTAAATATATATATATATACACTATGCATTTTTCCATTTGCATTCAATATGTAGGTAAACTCAAATCTTCATCACAATTTACTTGTGGGGTTTTCAACTATGAAGCTTTATCTTACTACAGTAGTAATCCAAACCACAACACAAATCTTCTTTAAGAATCGACTAGTCATATCCTTCTAGATAGTATACTTTCGGGAACTAGTATTCATAACAGTAATGAGATGCAACAAAGATAATCCATTTCAAACTACTAGAGAGACATTCTAGCAATTCCTAAGTTTGCAATAGGATGCATTCGATCTTTCATCCATAATATTATTTCTAACAGATACATTCTATCAAGTAGTAATGATTTAACATTCAGCCAGAGAAGGGATGTAAATAACATATCTGAAATAATACGCTGAAAGACAAAGGGAACAACCACATTCCTCACAACCATAGAACAAGGCAGCCAAACTACTTGCCCAATTCACCCCGTAGCCTGACCATGAATCGATGAGGGCGAACCTGGAAAAGCTTCTCTTCAACAATGTCCTACAGCTCCAATAGTTTTACGTTGCCTCACACTCAAGCAATGTTCATAACAACAAGTAAATCAAAAGTCTCCTTTCCCAGCATACTTGACAGCATCCTGCCTCCTCAGATATGCTATTTATCAATTTGCCTAGGTCTTTTCCCTCCCTTGGGAATTTTCGTAGATTTCTAAATCTATGATTTTTAGGGGCTGTCAATGGACATATCACTGATTTTCCACTTGTAATAATCAACCTAGAGGTAGTTCCAACATGCTCCCCACTCATGGAGTCCTGGTCAACGAAATTTAACATGGTTGTTCCATTTGTCCTCCTGCAATCAATATAAAATATTTTGTTTCCATACAAGTGTCATAGTCAAATGTTTAGTTGGGTCAAATCAGGTCTCTACCCAATAGTGAAAATAGTTAATTACAAATACCAAATTCGAAATTCAGAATTGCCATAAATGGCAAAAATTTTCCAAATTCGAATTTACTAAAAACGGAATAAATTTCCAACAATTTTAAATTTCGAAAATATTTTATTTTTGGGGATGTCACACTCTATATATTCAGTCTCACTCTATCTCTCTCTCCCTTTTCCCTATTTCTCTCTCCCTCTCTCTCC
>ML794626.1:389808-485650 GCA_009831015.1 Picea engelmannii
ACCACTCTCTCCATATTTCCATCCCTCTCTACCCCACTCTTTTTCTCCAAACCTCGTCCCTCTCCCTATAACTATCTAACTCTATCCAACATTTTATAAATTCCTTCTATCTCTTTACCTCTGTATATCACTCTCCCTTCCCCTATAGCACTCTTTCCCTCCCTTTTTCCCTCATTTGAAAGAGAGTTGTGATTATGTATAACAAAAATGATAAAATTTATTTCTATAATAAATTATTGTAATATGCCAATTTTTAGGTCACAATATTTTCAAGTGACCACTATTTGAGTGTGGATTGTCATTGGACTTAGATGGAGATAATTCAATAGGTAGTCCATATTGTTGGTTGTGAGTTAGAATATGGATATTCACAACATTCATGCAAATAATTTAGAAGGAAAGATCTATCAATTATGTAGAGATATATGGTTGATTAACAAGCAATCATACTTGAGAACCATTAATTTCTTATGGATTTCACACTTTGAAATATTTTCCACCATAAGATATTCCTTAATTCATAATGAAAGTATTTATAATCACTTTAGAAAAAAATAAAGGGATTAATACAGATAAAATTATTACACTTTGGAATTCAAACACTTTGAAATTCCTATATTCATCAACATCAAATGTAGAAACAATGAGACTCGTACATTCCTTCTAAATTGTACATTTTTTACAAAATGGCAACTCATGCCATTTATACAAAGAAAAAACATGTGCCCTAACAGAAAATATATATATATATAGATATATCGCGACGTAGATACAAAATGGTAGGAGTTGACCAATAATTGACCATTTCCACCCTTTTCGCCCTCATGAGCATCCTGGAAATCTATATTTATTCTCTTTCTATAGGATGCATCTTCATAGGTTCTAGGCCTCACTGTGCTTCAACACTCTAGAGACTGCATAAAGAATAAACAGTGTTATAAGTTTTTTTCATCAATGAATTAATAGACATACAAATGATACTTTGTAATTTAAACTAAGACAACTCACTACATATGAAACTATAAATCGTGAGGGTGTTACCCGCCTTCACGACCCCAATCTCAATGTAATTCCACCCTGCATTAGTTACAAGGAACAAGTTAGGAAAATTAAACAAATATGCGTAAAAACAAATTCATGAAACACAAAAAATTAGCATCAATGCATTATCTCACTGTGAATGTCTCAGACATCGATAGAGATTCATTGGCAAATGGAGCACTAGGTTGTATAACCTGCTTTGAGACAACCTCAATTGTGAAAGTCTTTGTGGATGGGGATGAAAGTAGTGGTGCGGATGGGTGGAAGACAGGTGGGATGCGATGGACCCTCACAGGATATATAAGTGATTTCATCACCCTAGTCCTAGAGGAAGGTAACCTAGAAGCAACACCCATTTTCCCAATTGTTGCAATACGAATATACCTAGAAAATATATCAATGAATTGCATACATATGAATAAAATTGAACTATTAGTAACAAATAGTAAAATTCAAAAGCATAAACAAAAGCAATTTGAGAATTATATGTTATTTAACTTTACACATCATACCTGTGAAGCTAGTGACTTGTCCATTCTAGATGGACATTCTCTGACATTGCCTGGTGCCAAATCTTGTAGAAATAGGAGAACATATAAAAAAAATTAGGATGTCATAAAATACAAAAATAACTCTGATGAATCTATCAAATGTGATACATATGTGTGTGTACGGTGCACCCAATGAACATGTTTCCTCAATTGTTGCATCAATGGTTGGGCTAGCCACTAATTCATCCATAGGCATAAAGGGTATGTTGTTGGGACACAACAACTGTAAAAAAAATACAATCAAATATATATATATAAATACACGAAATATAGAATAAATATATAATGATGAAGAACATAGAGAGGGTTAAGATACTAACCTCCTCCATGAACCTATGTTGTCCACTAGGATCTATAGACCCATATCATGTCTGCGTACAACTTGAGAATCTGTTAGCTTCACATGGACAACTTCTATTTACATGCACCCTCTCCTTGCTATACTCTCATGTGCATGCTCACTCTCCAACCCCTCTATTAATGTCACTAGTAGACACCTCCTTGCCAAGATAGTGCAACAAATATATTGTGTTGTACTAGGCTATGATTTAGTGATGAGATGGCTAGTTGTACTTGTTCCAAGTTCTCTGCAACATGAAGATGTTGGGTAGGGGGTCAAGACTTCTCCTAGGGGTACGAGGACCTAACACGGGGATGTGCCTGGAATGCTCATAGTCCTTTGCAGACCCTCGACCCACCCCCTGGAAGTCACCAATGTCAAAGTAGTTGACATACTTACCCATAATTTCCTCAAAAAATATAAGGGTATCTCCTTGTTATTGCAGGGAGGTTTATCAAAAACCATATACCACATATCCATCCGATTTTGACTAATCTAGAGATGGATGCACTAGTCAATAGAGATGTGGTTCCTGGTCAATGTCAGTTATTTTTTATTTCTAAGATCTCTAAAAATAGAAAATATTTGTTGTTTTTAAATGTTGAGTTCTTTGACTTGGTCGTTGTCTAAACTAGTGCTATAGTACTCATGCATTATTTCCCTATAATCAGAAATAGAGGTCAATACCCCTTAGGAAATTTCAATTGACTCCACAGTAATGTCCAAAGAAGTGGCCAAGCAAACTCTCCTAGGCTCTCTAGTCTCCCTTAATTCTTCCTCAAGGGTTCTTAACATAACCAACCCCTCATCAATTTCAGCCTTTACATTGTGTGGTGGTGGTGGGTTGGGGTTTTGATCTTCTTGGTTTTCTTTTATAAGGTTTAAATTGTCCTTGGGTTCCATTGTATTATATATGTTGCAATTTAAAATCCATGGCATGTAAATTAGGTTTCTTTTTTATTTAAAATAAAAAATCACAATTCTTTTTTAATTTAGAATATTGGGAAAAAATACTAAATTAGAATGACTAAATTGGATTTAAATTAAGAAAAATGTAACATACGTGGACATGGTGGCAATATCCTCGCTTTCTTCCTCCTCTCTAGCTCCACTATATTTTCCCAATGAGAGAAACACAAGTGTCATTTGTGCACAATGGGAAAAAATCACACTCAGACCCTTTATATAATTTTATGATTAAGAACGCACATGTGTTCATAGGACTATAAATGTGTTTGTATGACCATGCATGCATTATTAAGAACACACATCCATTTTTACCACTAAACCCACATCAAAATCCACGTGGAGGTTTATCCACATCCTAACCTATAGGTATAGGAAGGTATGGGTGCTCCTAAGAAAATGAACGGGTTCATGCGAATGCACATTCTTACTCATACCCTTGCCACTTTTTCGGTCATGAACTTATTTCGCTCACCCTCTTGTTTTATGTGCGATGTAGATGACCAATTGAAATATTATGAACATGGATTTTTATATTATAATTCCAAATCATTAATAGCTTGTCTGTTGTGTCAGTTGAAGAACTCTTTTTTATTTAATATGCTCTCTACCATATACTCTTGAGTGATCTTGGTAGATCAGAATGGCTTAGATACATTTTTGTGTGTTTTTCAATCCAACATCTACAGAGTGGAAGGAATTAAGGACCCCAAGTGTCGACATAATTTACATTATGGGACTAGTTTTCATTTTTTTTCTATTCGAACATCTAAGGAGTTTAAATGAAGGACCTTAAGTGTCCACATATTTTTACAATTCAAGGAAATTTTCATTTTTTGTCAAAGAAATGTCAAATTTCACTAGGTTGAAATAATTCACATTTAGAACTTAATTAAGAAAGAGTAATGAACCTCATTACATATGCATGCTACAATTTTTTTCATAAAGATTTTACACACATTCCATTTGCACACATTTCACTCATACACTAAGGATTTGAAAGTTACCCTCTTTTGAGTATGCTCGTCTCACCATGACCAAAGGAAATCTAGGAGGATCATAAAAATCGAGGAGTTCTAAAAAATTCTTTCATCACACCATTAATCAAGATGAACTAGTTCATGACCCCAATTCCAAACTTTTAAAAGAAAACTCTAACCAACAAACTAAAATTATCCCTCATAAGGTCACAAAATACTTTATAGTGCTAGTTAGGATTTGAGGGGAAGGTATAAAAATAACCCCCATTATCTCTTTTCATATGAAACATAAAAGTTGACTCTTAGAGTGATGTCAAAATCCTTTCTACCAAACATGATTAGAACCCATTTGGTAATAGGTGCAATCTTAAGAGTGGATGATGTTGATTTTGGGACTATATGTGTGATTGAAACTCATATCTCTTTCATTACTAAAGATCCTCCAACCATTATATATCAGCATAAAGGTAAAGAAACCTATTGCATGTGTTTTTAAAGAGTTAATAGACACTTAGTGAACAAAACATGGTATATTGGGATATCTACCGAGATGGAAGTTGTGGTATGAAATTACGCATCATATTTTGAACAACTATTGATACATTCCATTCATTAGTTCATGAAATGCCCCCAATACCACTCATGATAACTGATTCATTCTAACTTCTAGTAGTTCCCCTTTAGTGGGTTCATGCCCGATTGTTGGAATTATTGGAAGGCCTAGTTAAAATTTTTAGAGTAAGGACATAAGTCGTTATGGAACATGTTTTTTATTTTTTCACACCCTTGTGTGAAATACTTCATCATATCAAAACACTTATTACTTTAGAATCAACTATGAAAATTGTTTCATTTATTTTCTTAATTTTTTTAGTTTAATTTAATTATTTTTCTTTGATTCGACAATTTATTTCATAAGAAACATTGATTGTGAGTTTCCACTTAAAATCACATACTCTTTCCAAATCCAGAAACATATGGGACCCTTCGTCACCCCGACATTTTGAACACTTTCTTGGCATCCCATCAATGTTGGGAGGTGTGCCTAGTATTTTGACTACGCTAATTTGACATTGGCACACACATTAACCTTAGAAAAAAACATTACTTGTCTCCTCCCTAGTTGAATCAACATTATTAGTTTCATATGCTCAAGAAACTCACTCGGAGGCTCTTTCTAATCGGGAACTAGTTCTCAATGATTAGGAAATATTGAAAGTAATCCACAATAAAATCTTCTCAACAAAAATGTGGGGAATTTACCATATATGTTATCTCTCTATATATTATAGATTTAATAGGACTTAATAATGATCCCATCTTTCAAGATGCAACATGGTCTCCAATGTCAACAAAAATTCCCTTCGGCATTTCACATTTTGAAGGGAAACTGAGTCAACACTCATGAAAACATATCATGTCTTTTCATTTGTGGTGTTCATCCAACACCATCAGATGAGACTTTCTCTAAGTTTACTTTATCTAATGGATCTTAACAAGATCATCCAACAAGTAATATATGGACTAAGAAATTAGGTCACATGCTACTTTCATGTCTTTAGTGAATCCATTCCTAACCCTCTTCCAATTTCCATTTCACCATGACATAGCCCTAGAAATACTCACTAATTTATGTAAACAAACCTCTACACGTATCATGGATCACATCCATGTGTGGCATCAAGGAAGAAAGTTGTGGAAGATTTCTTTTAATGATAAATTCCTCATGGATTGGTTTAAATATGTTGAGTTGAGGTAATTATATAGAGTCCTCTTAGATTCCCCTAATATTCAACCCTTTCAGCCAACAAAACCTGGGACATATCATTAAATCGATGCATTACTTGGGATAATGGCTCATTTCAATCCACCATATGGAACTCCACCCTCATTTGATACTATTTGTTATAAAAATAATTATGGGGGCACCGCTTCCTTTAAACATACTCCTATAAAACCATATGCATATAGAATTATGCCCCCAAACCATCCTCCCAAAGTGATAGGGGAAACAACCTTGTACTACTGGTGATTTCCATGCCCCCTCGAGGAATGCATGTTACCCCACATGTACACATGCCCAATTATAATAGTAAAAACTATAGTGCAAGATATCTAAGTCATATTCCCAGTATGGGAACCCTGATGCAGGAGCATCGCCAACACATCAAGCGAGCCAGCGTGGACCGGAAGACAGCTGGACAAGCCAGCACAAATTTTGAAAACTCATTGGGAATTGTTGCGTAATCTTAAATGATCCGTTTAAGAGATGGAGCACTTGTATTGTAATGGACCTTGAGCCTGGTAGATAGACGACATTTACTTTAGTTAATGTTGGTAGATAGGAATTTTAATTGTAGATTTGATAGCTTTAGAGTTCGAGAGGGAAAACGGATATAGACACCCTCCTTGTATTATTGTAAGATTATTGAGGCAGGATAGGAAGAGAAAGCAGAGAGCTATGTAAAGAAAACCCATGTACAGATATTGTATTAATAGAAGGAAGCATTGATTCAAATCCATGGTTTGTGTTGTTTCTCTGTGTGCATTGTTGTTGTGCTCATGAATGTTTAATTCCTGTCATACATTTTCTTTATATGTTGTGTATGTGATTTCATGGTGAACTTGAAGTCTGAACGGATGAAGAAATTAGTTTCAATTGTTTCTCTAAATTGAACTAGAGAATTCCTGTAAGGAGTGCAGTCGAATTTGTCCGCAAGGAGTGCGTTGATAGAAGGGTTCACTTAGAGAGAAATTTTGTTCTCATTTTGTCGAGGGTGAAACTAGGCGCAAGTGTCGTGCAATGAGTGCAAAGGCAAAGATAAAACTCAGAGTTACGATTCTGATAAAAGTATTGAACGACTGTTGTTGCAGGAGTGCGCAGGGTCAAAAGATTTCAACACTTAGATAAGGTTGAATATTTTCCGCAAGGAGTGCGTGCAAAAAGTTCTCAGAAAGACTCGAAAAGTCGAGAATAAGCTCAGGAGGAGTTGGCCTTCGAAATTCTTCGAAGGATTGCACAGAAAGGTTGTGCATCAGAGCGTTTGAGCAAGATCCGTAAGTTACGTGCAGTGGAACGAGTCCCGTGGAGGAACACTCAGCTATTTCGTAGATTCTCCAAAGGAAGGAAGAACAGTTGGGATTCTTCGATAAGAATTCGCGATGCCCTGTGAGCTGTCAGATCTCACCGAGGAGCTGGGAAGGTACAATGAAGGCATCAAGAGTTTCTAATCTCAGGAAGGACAGGACTGTCGATTGGGATCATGAGGACCGTTGGATCTACTCGTGGATCGGCATCTCGGGAGTTCGGGAGTCGAGACTCCACATCTTTGCAACGAAAGTCGTGATATTGTGAAGCGCGATACTCCGACGGGTGGGTGAATAGTGTGGGCCATAGTCATAGTGACGTGGACACGTGGCGCGAGATATCGGGATCTCATCGCGAGAAGTCTCGAGAATTTGAGGTGAAGATTCGCGATCCTGTGAAGTCCGAAGTCCCGATGAGATAAGGGGTAGTCGGAGAGTTAATTTGCACGTGTGTATCGGTGTTTCAACACATTGCGAGTCGGGAGTTGGAAAAACAAGATCTTGTCATCGCGAGTAGAGAGGTCGCGATAGAGCCGAAGTCCCAATACAATGAGAGGAAGTCAGCGTTGACTGACATATCGTGTCTCGGGGATTCGAGAGCCCAGCAAGCAAACAAGAATTCGCGAAGCCACGAGTTTCAACCCTCCGAGAGTAGAGAAGGGAGGATCACACCAAAGAGAACCGTGGGTGCAGATTTCCCAATAGGGAAATAGAAGAACTGTTGAGTTCTTCAAGTCGAGGAAAGAGAAGGTCCTGGTGGAAGCGGACGTGCTGGGTAGCGCGTTTGCGTCAAGAGTGGTATCAGAGCGGGAAGTTCTTTTCTTTCTGTAGCAGAGAGAGAGAAAATTCACCATGCCACCTAGGAGAAAAAGACAATCACCCGACCCAGAAGACAGGGAGGTGAGAAGAAGAGGTAGGTTGGTAGGAAATCCAGAAATGGAGAGGCAAATGAGAGATCTCCGAGCGAGACTAGAAGATATGGAGGCAGCGCAGAGACGCACATCCAGTGCTGGAGATCTGAGCAACTCCGAAGGTGAAGTTGAGGCTGAACGCGAGGAGGAAGTTGCAGCCAAGGATGCATCAACTGAGCGGTTGATAAAAGCTATCGCCAGAATGGGTGCGAAGGTGAAAATGGACACTCTAGTTTATGAGGGAAACTTGGATGCAGAAGAGCTACTAGACTGGATTAGATCTCTTGACACCTACTTCAATTATGAGGATATTGAAGAAGATAGGGAGGTCAAACATGCTGTCATGCGGCTGAAAGGACATGCAGCATTGTGGTGGGATGAGCTACAAGCTGACAGACGCTGCAAAGGAAAGCAGAAGATCAAGAGTTGGGATCGGATGATCGTGAAGATGAAAGCGAAGTTCATCCCAAGAGATTATCAAATTACTTTGTTCAGGAGAATGCAGAACCTGAGACAAAAGCTGATGACAGTAAAGGAATATACGGAGGAATTCTACAAGATGAACATCAGAGCAGGTCATCAGGAGAGCGATGATGAGAAGGTTGCCAGATATCTGAATGGTCTGAGATACGACATTCAGGATGAATTGAGCATGGTAACCATCTGAACGGTGGAGGATGCTTATCAGATGGCTCTGAAAGTAGAGGAGAAGCTAAGCCATAAGAAAGGTCAGCGAGGGCAAGGAAGAAGTCATCCCAGAGGCAAGACAATTTCCCAGGAGAAATTCCAGAAGCCCAAGGAAGAATGGAAGAAACCTCAGGGTAGAGTAGAAAGAGGTGGTACCTCACAGAAGGGACCATACATTGAATAGAGAGGGCAGCATAATGAGCAGAAGGGAGATTATGCTGATGCAAATACTTTTCCTCGTACCAGAGGCAGTGGAAGAGGAAGAGGTGGAGTTATCACACGTTTCACATGTGGGAAGAATGGGCACAGGTCATTTGAGTGTCCAGAGAGAAAGAAGGACATCGGAGAAGCTCACATCACAGAAGCGCAGAAGCGTGATGATGAGACGGAAGATGCGGAAGGTGGAAGCTAGCTTATGATGCGTAAAGTCCTTTTGACACCTAAGAAAAAGGTGCAGGAAAGTTCAGTCCAAAGGACCAGATTGTTCAGGACAACTTGCAAGACCAAGGACAGGGTATGCAAGGTTATTGTTGACAGTGGTAGCACCGATAATCTTGTTTCGACCGAGATGGTGGAAAAGTTGGAGCTTGAGACAACTGATCACCTGAGTCCATACAAAGCTTCATGGCTACAGAAGGGACATCAGGTGAGTGTCACTAAACAGTGTTTAGTTGAATTCAAGATAGGTGGATATAATGATAAAGTACTCTGTGATGTTATTCCCATGGATGTATGTCATTTATTGTTGGGTAGACCATGGAAATATGACAGAAATTTGGTTCATGATGGGAGAATGAACACATATACCCTGGAGAAGGATGGGAGGACACACAGGTTGCTTCCTATAAAGGACAAGGAAGTGAAGCCGGAAGTGAGCAACACAATACTTCTCATGAGTGGGAAGGAACTTCTCACAGAGATGGAGAAGAAAGAAGATCCACAATTATTTGTGTTCAGAAAGCCGAGAATCGTTCTGACTAGCATAAGAGTGGATGATCTACCAGATGAGATTCAGGAACTGCTGGAAGAGTTCGCTGATATCATAGTGGATGAATTACCTTGTTCATTGCCACCGATAAGGAGTGTGAGTCACCACATTGACCTCATACCAAGAGCAAGTTTGTCGAACAAAGTTGTGTATAGGTTGACGCCACAAGAAAATGAGGAGGTCAAGGGGCAGGTGCAGGAACTGCCGGATAAAGGACTGGTCAGGGAAAGTCTAATCCCATGTGTTGTTCCAACAGTACTTAGTCCAAAGAAGGCTGGAGGCTGGAGAATGTGCACTGATTCCAGAGCCATTAAAAAGATAACCATCAGGTATGGATTTCCATTGCCAAGAATGGATGATCTGATGGATTGCCTGAGTGGGGCAAATTATTTTTCAAAGATAGATTTGAAAAGCGGATATCATCAGATTCGCATGAGGGAAGGCGATGAGTGGAAGACAGCCTTCAAGACCAACGAAGGATTGTATGAGTGGCTAGTCATGTCATTTGTCTTGACAAATGCACCAAGTACATTTATGAGATTGATTAATGAAGTCCTGAGGGAATTCATCGGAAAGTTTGTCATCATATATCTGGATGACATATTGATCTTCAGTAAGACAAAGGCTGAACATCTGAAGAATTTAACCATTGTGATGAGGAAGCTACAGCAGGAGAAGTTGTTGGTCAACATGAAGAAGTGCTCATTCATGAAGACAAAGCTCATTTATTTGGGTTTTGTCATTTCGGTGAATGAATTAAAGATGAATCCGAGTAAAGTGGAGGTAATTAAAAATTGGCCATAACCGAGAAATATTTTCTAGGTGAGAAGTTTTCATGGTTTAGCTAGTTTCTATCGAAAGTTCATCAGGAATTTTAGTGGAATTAGTGCAGCAATGATGGATACAGTGAAGAAGCGGCATAAGTCTTTTCATTGGACAACAGAGGCTGAGAAAAGATTCAATCTTTTGAAGCGAAAGATCACAAAACAACCGGTGTTGGTGTTGCCGGATTTCCAGAAGACATTTCAGGTGAAATGTGATGCAAGCGGATATGCCATAGGAGCAGTCTTAAGTCAGGAAGACAGACCAGTGGCATATTTCAGCGAGAAGCTGGATGAGGCGAAACTGAAATACTCCACGTATGATAAAGAATTTTATGCTATCATACAGGCATTAAATAAATGGAGTCATTACTTGATCTCGAAAGAATTTGTATTGTACAGTGATAATCATGCATTGCAGTTTGTGAGTCAACAAGAGAAGTTGAATCAGAAGCGTGAAAAATGGGTAGAGTATATGCAGAATTTCACATTTGTGATTAAACATATTTCGGGTACTGCTAACAAAGTGGTTGATTCTTTGAGCAGGAAATGTTTGCTGTTGCAGGAGTTCCGAGTCAAGACATTGGGTTTTGAAAATCTCAGGGATATGTATGAAGGAGATGCAGAATTCAGAGAAGCATATGAAGCAGCTGAGAATCCAGTTCTTAGAGATAGAAGCCCATGGATAGATTATATGATTCAGGAGGGACTGTTGTTTAGAGGCAATCAACTGTGTATTCCAAATTGCTCCATGAGGGAGAACCTATTGAAAGAGAAACATAGTGGTGGATTAGCAGGACATTTTGGCCATGACAAAATGTTCGCGAAGTTGAGCAAATCATATTTCTGGCCAGGCATGTGAACTGATTTCAAGAGATTTGTTGACAAATGTAGAGTTTTCCAGCATTCAAAAGGAAGGAAGCAGAATGCGGGGTTTTATCATCCATTGCCCATACCAGAAAGGCCATGGGAGGCGATTAGCATGGATTTTGTATTGGGGTTGTCGAGGATGCAAAGAGGTGTTGATTCCATATTTGTGGTGGTGGACAGGTTTTCAAAGATGGCACACTTCATTCCATGTCAAAAGACCAGCGATGTGACTCACATCACAAATGTGTTTTTCAAAGAGGTCATTCGACTTCATGGATTGCTGAAAAGTATAGTTTCAGACAGGGATACAAAATTCATAGGGCATTTCTGGAGGACCTTATGGAAGAAGCTAGGAACTAACTTGGCATTTAGTTCTTCTTATCATCCTCAGATGGATGGACAAATGGAAATGGTCAACAGGAGTCTGGGAGACTTGCTGAGAAGCTTGGTGACAGAGCACCACAACAGCTCGGATCAGATATTAACCCAGGCAGAGTTTGCATACAACGATTCAATGAATCGAAGTACAGGGAAAAGTCCATTTCATATTATGTATGGTACAAAACCGAGGGGAGTTTTCGAATTGTGAGATTCAGAACAAACTTCTACTAGCAGTCCTAGTGCAGAGGAATTTTCTAAGGCGATGAAAGAACTTCACGGCAATGTGAAGCAGCGACTAATTGATTCGAGTTAGGAATATAAGCACATAGCAGATCAACATCGGAGACAACTTCAGTTTGAAGTTGGCGTTCTAGTTCTAGCACATTTGAGGAAGGAAAGGTTCCCAAGGTGAACATATAACAAGCTCAAAATGAAGAAAATCGAGCCATGCCGGGTCATGAAGAAATTCAGAGAGAATGCGTATGAGATTGAATTGCCAGATGGCATTGGAATATCTTTGATATTTAATGTTTCGGATTTATACCCATACAGGACTATAGAAGAAGAAGCTGGAAGTGATGAACAACCAGAAGTCTAGTGGCAAAAGAAAATGCCAATTGTAGAAAAGCCACATATGGAATGCATACTGGACAAGAGAGTGGGTAAGAAGACCAGGAGGAAAGAATACTTTGAGTATCTGTTCAAGTGGAAGAATCACCCAGTGGAAGATGCCAGATGGGAGAGCGAAGCAGTGATTCAAAAGCATGGACAGACTGTGTAGGATCTCATGGAAAGGAGCCCATGAAAATTTTCAAGCCGAGGAGTATGATGCAGGAGCATCGCCAACACATCAAGCGAGCTAGCGTGGAGGGGAAGACAACTGGACAAGCCAACAAAAATTTTGAAAACTCATTGGGAATTGTTGTGTAATATTAAATGATCCATTTAAGAGATGGTGCACTTGTATTGTAATGGAACTTGACCCTTTAAGCTCTCGTCCTTAGGTAGATAGATGACATTTACTTTAGTTAATGCTGGTAGATAGGAATTTTAATTGTAGATTTGATAGCTTTAGAGTTCGAGAGGGAAAACGGATATAGACACCCTCCTTGTATTATTGTAAGATTATTGAGGTAGGAGAGCAAGAGAAAGCAGAGAGCTGTGTAAAGAACACCCATGTACAGATATTGAATTAATAGAAGGAAGCATTGATTCAAATCCATGGTTTGTGTTGTTTCTATGTGTGCATTGTTGTTGTGCTTATGAATGTTTATTTTCTGTCATACATTTTCTTTATATGCTGTGTATGTGATTTCATGGTGAACTTGAAGTCTGGAGGGAACAAGAAATTAGTTTCAATTGTTTCTCTAAATTGAACCAGAGAATTCCTGCAAGGAGTGAAGTCGAATTTAGCCGCAAGGAGTGCATTGACAAAAGGGTTCACTTAGAGAGAAATTTTGTTCTCATTTCGTCGAGGGTGCAACTAGGCACAAGTGTCGTGCAAGGAGTGCACAAGCCAAGCTAAGACTCAGAGTTGCGATTCTGAGCAAAGTATTGAACGACTGCTGCTGTAGGAGTGTGCAGGGTCAAAATATTTCAACACTTAGATAAGGTTGAAGATTTTCCGCAAGGAGTGCGTGCAATAAGTTCTCAGAAAGACTTGAAAAGTCGAGAACAGGCTCAGGAGGAGTTGGCCTTCGAAATTTGTCGAAGGATTGCACAGAAAGGTCGTGCATCAGAGCGTTCGAGCAAGAGCCGTAAGTTACGCGCAGTGGAACGAGTCCCGTGCAGGAACACTCAGTTATTTTGTAGATTCTCCAAAGGAAGGAAGAACAGTGGGGATTCTACGATAAGAATTCGCGACGCCCTTTGAGCTGTCAGATCTCACCGAGGAGTAGGGAAGGTACAACGAAGGCATCAAGAGGTTCTAAGCTTAGGAAGGACAGGACCGTCGATCGGGATCACGAGGACCGTTGGATCTACTCGTGGATTAGCATCTCGGGAGTTCGGGAGTCAAGACTCCACATATTCACAACAAAAGTCGCGATATTGCGAAGCGCGATACTCCGATGGGTGAGTGAATACTGTGGGCCATAGTCAGAGTGATGTGGATAGGTGGCGCGAGACATCGGGATCTCTCCGCGAGAGGTCTCGAGCATTTGAGGTGAAGATTCGCGATCCCGCAAAGTCCGAAGTCCCGACGAGATAAGGGGTAGTCGGAGAGTTAATTCGCACATGTGTATCGGTGTTTAAGCACATCGCAAGTCGGGAGTTGGAAAACCAAGAGCTTGGCATCGCGAGTAGCGAGGTCGTGATAGAGCTGAAGTCTCGATACAATGAGAGGAAGTTAGCGTTGACTGACATATCGTGTCTTGGGGATTCGAGAGCCCAACAAGCAAACAAGAATTCGCAAAGCCGCGAGTTCCGATCCTCCGAAAGTAGAGAAGGGAGGATCGCGCCGAAGAGAACTGTGGGTGCAGATTTCCCAATAGGGAAATAGAAGAACGGTTGAGTTCTTCGGGCCGAGGAAAGAGAAGGTCCTGGTGGAAGAAGACGTGTTGGGTGGTGCATTTGCGTCAAACCCACTCTAGAATAACACATACTACCCATTCCCTAGTCCAACATAAGCTAGTACTACACCCCCACAGGTTCAACAACATGCTATTGTTGACTTTTTTCAAACTTCACCAATTGAGTAAATTCAAGCATTTGAGAAATTGAACTTGTTTTATCCCACCACTCTAGAAAAATTAGGTAAAGTGAATGAAGAACAAATAAAAAGGGAACTGGGAATAGGGGAAACCACTAGAACTAAAACACCAATTCCATGCGAAATACTAATGGTATAAACCATAATCAAAATGTTGCTAATAACAATAACAACTAGCAGAAATAGGGGATAAACAACAATATTCATACAAACTTTTCATGTGTCTTAAGTGGGCAGTATGCCCACTATAATTACCATTTTTCGAAATTGTGGATTTCAAATGGATGAATGTATCTATCTCTAACCAAGGTCCCCTTTCCCCCTAATCCATAACTTCTCCCTAATGGAATTTCTCTCAAAACCACAACCAATGCTACCAAACAAACCCTTTCCCTTGTCAAAGAGTTGTTCATAAGTAGTAGGAAACTTGCAACCCATAGAACAATACCCAACCTTAGGTCAAGCTTAGCCTTGAGATATCTATATTCATAGAATATTCATGAATTCCACTTACATTCATATACAAACTCGCAATCATCAGTGCGATATTCCTCCCAACTTCACTCTAACCATGTCAAATGCCACCCTATCCGGCTAGCATGTGTTTAATCATTGTGCATCCTAGTGGTGACCCTACTCCCAAAGTATAAAAATATCATCTAAGGCATACTACTCATAACCCTCATGCTAGGGAGGGCCACTTATATCTACAACATTGTTGATTATTTGGGTTAGTCCCCTTCATCCATTAACATAAATCCTTGCTATCAACATTTGGGGTAGTCCCTTCTAAACATAACCTCATTATATTTGATTTGGATAACTATAACCTAGGCTCTCATCCTTGGTAGCATTTAAAATATCAGTAACAGCTAGAAACATCATCATTCATAAATGGATTATATATGAGGGAGATTTTACTTGCCTAATTTCCAATAATGTATAACATAAGCAAGGCTCCTTGATGATAACCCCCTTTGCTATCACCCTTAGGTATTATAATGGTCATTCATCTCAACCCAAGGGCCTTTTGCAAAACATCCCAATAGAGCTAGTCATAAAAAATTTCTTGATCAATATGAAGATCATAGACACCCTCTTGGACTACAATATCATCCTAGGACATAATTACACGTACATTGTTTTATTTCATATATTATTGAAACAATGATCTTCCCTCACAATGCGAAGGTCATCAAAATAGACCAACTAACACACTATCAACCACACCAAACCATGAACTTGGATAACATGCTTTCATTTATTAGGTAACATAAGGAGTTCCCATCCTTCATTGAAATGGGTCCTGGGATCATTAAAGACTATTTTCTCCTTCGCACTTATCAAGGTGAACAACCTTTTGTTTCACCACGAAATTCTACTTAACTGTGCACCATCATTTTGTTTTTGGTGGAACATATTCTCCCTTGTTTATTATTGAGACTTCATTTATGAATGACCAACCACCTCAAATGCATACCATTTCTCACCAACTCAACAAGATCACATTTTTCTACCCACCACTAGGAGAGTGTATCAATTATTTTCCATGCTCACTCTCGAACCTTGTGCTAGGGATACCTGTGTGGTACCTTCAACCTCCATCTATCATAGAAGTGTTAGAATTGTCAATGTGGAAAACAAAATTCACAATGATAATTAAAAATCACATACAACTAATAGACATAGGGATTGCACATGGTTGACCCAAACGTTTGGCTACGTCCACCAAGCATAGTCATCGATTGTCTTATTATTCAGATTATGGATATTACATTAGATTTGCATGTCTCTCATACACTCAGTATCTCAGAGTCATTTTTGCCTCTATGGGCTTACATGTATTTATATACATTTACAAGAAACTGAATAATAAATGCAATCCCTATCCATATTCTAAATTGGTCTATTTGATTGTAACCAACATATAATAATAGGATCCAAATTTGTTCTTGGTAATTGGTTGTCACCAAATCCCAACAATCTCCACCTTGACAACAATTAACTTGATACGTTGCTCCTTCCTTTTTTTGATCACCTTTTTTGCAAGCCAAGAGAAGCCAAGCACCACTACATCTTCTCTAATAAAATTGGTTTCATGATCTCGCCTGTGTGACTTGCACGAGATTGGATTTCCTTAGGGGTCACTCCACCTCCAACATGTCTTCCACAATTGTGTTGTGAGACACATTTAGTGATAGATCTCCTTCTATCCAAGACACCTGTATTATAATATGCATTACAGACTATTTCATTGTAACCATTATAGGTGACATTTGTTCTTCTCAAACGATGAAGCACCCACATCACTACAACACCTGAATCTATCACATATCTAACAACATCATTAACATGTGAAACATTTGTTCTTAACCATTTCATCACATATAATAGACCTCCTACCAAACTTACACGAGACATAACCTTTTCTTCTTTATATATAGGCCCTATTCTTGAAGAGAAATTATAATGGAAAGCAAGAGCGATACAAACTGGTTTTAAAATGTTCATATTGAACTTCAACCATAACTTACCATTACCATCTCTACGTACTTCCATGCCCATAATTTTTTGTGTTTCTCCTTGATCCCTCATCTGAATTTTCCTATCCACCTGAGTCATTTCCTTACTGATTTTATCCATGCTTTGGCTTGCATCGAGCATATTATTAGCAAATAACATCAAGACTGTGAATGTACTAGAAACCGTATAGTAATTCCTACCCTTTAAAAAATCTTGACTCACTATGAAGGATTCAAACAACTTGTATATTTGCCTCGGTACCATTAGGCCATACAATGAATTATCTAGCCTGCAAACAAATTTACCATTGTGATCTTGAATCAACCCTTTTGGTTGTTCCATACATACTATATCTCTGTCAATGATGACCTTGTGAAAAGTAGGATCCCACACACAACATCCCTTTATACCATCATCATAACTTGCAGAGATATAAAGCAAGGAGGAATTCATAAACAACGATTTTAAGTCTGGAAATGATTTACCGCTTACCAGTACCTACAATTATTTATTTCTCTTATGACCTTGATGTTTCTTCCATAAACAAGAAGATACATCTATCACTTCATATGCTACTTCAGTACTTCCTTCCAGCTTATAAAGGTTATCAACGTTTGTTTCCTTCATCACTACTAAATTAACTTTCAATGATGTGAGAGATCCACCTTGACCTGTATACTTATATACACAAGAATCCAACACTCCTAATGAAACAAAATTTTACTTAAGATTAGGTACATATATTACATTCGTTAATTCCCTAACAATACCATCGAACATTGTGATTCTAATGCTACCAACCCCAACAGTTTTGCAGGGAATGCCATTTCCCATAACCAGTACACCCTCATCAATAGATTGGTAAGAAATGAAACAATTTCTATGTGAGAAGATGTGGTGGGAGGCACCTCAATCTAGCTTCCATTCATCTTGATATTGTAAGTTACTAGAAACAGATAAAACTTGATCAATCATACCTGAATTTGTTACAGCCAAATTTGATTCCATTGTAGAGTTTTCCATAGATTCCTTTCTCTTCCAGCAATGCTTCTTGAGATGTCCTGTTTTTCCATAGTACCAACATTTTGCTTTACCCTTTTTGTGTCTTGATTTAGATAGGAAAGAACTTCTCTTATTATTCTTTGTGGTTCGACCTCTGATCAACATCACCTCTGAAGTTGAGGTTTCTTTACTATATTTTCTCCTCATCTCCTCGGCCAACAAAGCTCCCACAACATAGTCATAATCTAAAACTTTTGTTGAGCTAAAGATAATAGAGGTGACTAGATTATCCCAAGACTTGGGCAATGAACACAATAGTGTAATAGCCTTATCCTCATGTTTGAATTTAACTTCCATACTAGTGAATTGAACTATAAGGGTATTGAAAGTATTTAAATGGTAAACAACTTTTCTACCTTCTCTCATCTGCATATTGTACAACTATATGTTCAATTAGATTCTACTTATTAAGGACTTCTTCATATATAGACTTTCCGACTTGCTCCATATGCCTGATGTTCTATCCTCTGCTACGATATTAAACATAACCTCATCCACCAGACATAAACAAATGGTACTAAGAGATTTCACATCCAGATCTTCCCATTCCCATTTCGTCATGGCTATTGGTTTCTTTGACTTGCCTACCAAATATTTTTGGAACCCTTGTTCCACGAGTAAATCCCGTATATTAAGCTTCCAAAGCTCAAAGTTGCTTTTACCACTAAAATTTTCAACTTTAAACTTCAAACTCTGCATCTTATCCATTTGCACAAAAAATCTCCCAATATCCAATGCTTATAAAACCCAAGACATTTTAAATGTGAAGGAATAATAGTATTAACCTTATACTCAAAAGGTTGAACCCAAAAATTAATGGTGTAAAAGGGTTTTTAAAAAAATATATAAAAAAAAATATTTTTATATCTTAATAAAAAAACCTTTTATTAAGTCACCAAATCCCGACAAGTAGGACCAACACCCTCACCTCACATGGTTGTACAACCAACACAAACTCATGTCAACCCAACATTGAAAGAACCTTGTCACACCAATGGGATAAAAAATAAAATCATTGACAGAAAGAGGAAGAATGTAGGGGGGAATACGCAATCCATAGATCAAATACCTTCTCCTTGCCCACTCTGGGATTTCCATGTCATCCTACAAACCTATGGACCACACTTTGGGAACTAAGGAAACATATCGAACCATGATCGGGAGCACCGCTTCTACACAACCCTTCCACTCTCGATACTTTTTCAACATCTACAATGGAATATAACACAACCCACAACAAGACATTGTGTGCAAATCACCCGTGTTCCATATGTTCATCAAATGGAAACTACACTCAGCATTTTCCTCATCTACCAAACTTTACAGACATGTTGGATGTAGTTTGTCAAATGATCACCCAACCTACATCACAATCTACATTGGTCAATGAGAAAGGTTCTATTATTTACCATATGTCCACCTCAGTAAAATCATGAAGTAGTTTTTTATGAAAATTATGTGGGTGATTTGATCACTTCACTTACCTTTTCCCATTTATTAGTGATTATGAAACTCATCACATGGATGGTATTATCCATCGTTGGGAATATCTCCTTGTAATGAGAACCCCTTTGGGAATATCTCCTTGTAATTAGAACTCTTCTCATTGCAACCAATCCTAAAGGCTCACCTAACTCCTCTCCACAAGAGTAAGAACTATCATCTTCACCTATTTCCTTTCTAGTACACCAGTAATAGGAGCCCCAACCAATTATCTAGAAATTCCTTGGAAATAAATTATTCCCCCTCCTCAAGACCATGACACACATAATTCTGTGCACATTTTTGATATTTTCAGAATCATTTGTACCATACTTCTGATTCATCTTCTTTTATTGTTTGTATTGATACTTTCTACACATTTGCAAACATGACTATAATTTCTCAATGGCCAGATTCTCACTCTGTCTCCACATTATCAACATCCATAGTACATGAACAACTAGAAACCTATCACAAACATGTTCTATTTATGTTTCCAAAATGTCAACCCATCTATTTTATACCTCTCAAAAGTCACTCACTTGACAGGTATGATAGCACCCTATCTATATTTGTTAATTTTGTATGTTGAATCATATTTCTTTTTAACAATATGGTTACTTGAGAGATTTGATTTCATGTATGTAGAACATTCCATGAGGCTTATTATGTCTCTTGAAAACATATGGTAAGTTAATTCACCATGCCCATTTTAGGTATATACTTTTTCAAATTGGCATGTTAGGTACTCCCTCACTTGACAAGTATGATAGAACCCTATCTATATTTGTTAATTTTGTATGTTGAATCATATTTCTTTTTATCAATACGCTCACTTGAGAGATTCAATTTCATGTATGTAGAACATTCCATGAGGCTCATTATGTCTCTTGAAAACATATGGTAAGTTAATTCACCATGCCCATTTTAGGTATATACTTTTTCAAATTGGCATGTTAGGTACTCCCTCACTTGACAAGTATGATAGAACCCTATCTATATTTGTTAATTTTGTATGCTGAATCATATTTCTTTTTATCAATACGCTCACTTGAGAGATTCAATTTCATGTATGTAGAACATTCCATGAGGCTCATTATGTCTCTTGAAAACATATGGTAAGTTAATTCACCATGCCCATTTTAGGTATATACTTTTTCAAATTTTTATGTTAGGTACTCCCTCTAGGTATATACTTTTTCAAATTGTCATGTTAGGTACTCCCTTTAGGTATATACTTTTTCAAATTGGCATGTTAGGTACTTCCTTTATGTTAATTGCATGGCTTAGTATTATCTCTACTTATACATACCTTTAAGATCTTTTCTTTCTACCTACACACCAATTTTCCACATCTATGGGTTATCTTGGTTTTAGATCCCTTTTCTATTATCAATACTAATGTTGTTACAACATCTTTTGCATTATCAATATTGATGTTGTTAAAACAGGTAGGACATGAGTTTGGATATTATACATCTCAAAGAATGAACTTAATACTTTTTTCTCATCATCAAGTTGATCTATCCCCTTACAATCGTAATGGTTTACATTTTATTTTTTATTTTTTGTTATGTGTTATGTCAAATCTATTCTCTCACTTTTATTTACCTCTCATCTCCCCCAAGATCAATATACCATTTTCATTCCAACTCATCATCAACCTATTTCCACCTATTTCCATAAAGACCCAACCAAGGGCCTCCCTCTGCCCATTTATTCTCACTACTAAAGCTTTCAAAGGCCGAGCCATTTGATTATGTCATTGGGGCACTCATCTATGTGTTTGAACATTGAACCCAATTGTTTTTACATTCTTTGATTCATTGGTAAATTGTACAAACCAATTTTTTTATGGAAAAAAATTATACTCATTCCATCTCACCTTATGGTTGGCATCCTTTCACTCTGCAATAGTCCTAGTCTCAGTCAGGGAATTCATATTGAGTCACACATACATACATAAGCCTTCTTGTTTTCAACACCTCATGTATCCTAGTGTTGCTCA
This sequence comes from Picea engelmannii, assembly GCA_009831015.1. Classification (NCBI taxonomy): domain Eukaryota; kingdom Viridiplantae; phylum Streptophyta; class Pinopsida; order Pinales; family Pinaceae; genus Picea; species Picea engelmannii. Next base: position 411,217 of record ML794626.1, read on the forward strand.
TTTTGATCCCTAGAGTTTTCACCCTAAAATACCTAATTGCATTAAATAATTATCAATACCAATATTACAAAGACTTAATATACTTGATTGTTCGTTTAAATTTAGATTATTACAAGTCCAATTGGTTTTAACCACTCCCACTGTAAGCCATCAATCATTCTTTGCCAAAGGAAAGTGTTGATTCTCAACCTCACTCACACATTTTGACTTTTCCCATCATTATCAATATCCACCCCCAGTCTCTAGTCCATATTCAGTTGATTTCAAGAGACAATATATCCTTTAATGGTTTTGTATTCATTTTTCTTGACATAAACTCACACTTTTCAATAAAAGGTGTGGCACCAGAGTTCTAATTACCGATCAGAATGATGAATTCCATATGGAATAGGGAGATTGATCATTCCTCTATACTTTCACTGGTCCCCTTGATGTTCAACATAAGTACATATTGACATCAAGATGGTTCTTACCTTGTGACAATTGCAGTTTCTAGTTCCATCTAGAAACCTCTAGGTTTGACTAGCCATCAATTTCATTAAGTATGACCACTTGTCAAAGTATTCATCTCAGGTTCCAGGCAATATTCTCCTCAAAATAGTGATTTACTTCTATTGATGCCCCTTAGAGTGATGCACATTTATATATCAACAATTTTACAGTGGCAACATCATTAAGGATATTTTTGAAAACTTCTCATGCTTTTCGAGAGCCTTTTGCAGATTGTTTGCTATTGTAAACATGTTTCATTAATTTCACAATCATGCCCGCCTCATTTGTATAAAAAAATAAGATATTCAAATATGTTCAATTTTATTAAGTGAGTTATTGTCACTCCTTAAAGGGAAATTGTTATTCCCACAATGTCTCTATTTCTCTCTAGTGTGGTAGTATACAAGCATTCGATATGGAAAACGATGATGTATTTTATCTATATCACGAATCTTAACATCATACATGAGGGTAAAACTTAACAAAGTGAAATGACATCATAATTATATACCATCCTAACAAAACAACCAAAACTATGGAAAATGGGTTTTTACTCATTTGTGTGACTGTTTAGTTGGTATTTTGCGCATTGTTTGGATAATCCTTCGATATCTACACAAGCATGTAAAAATGACAAACTTGACGTCTTCAATGTAATAAATTAATGAAATCCAACCAAATGTATTCTAAAGGTGGTATACCTAACATCCTTGTGCTCCATCACCATTAAAGAGTACTCCTTTAATGGTTCTATGTCCTTTAAAGTATACAAAACTACAATTCAAATCTAGACCATTCACACATGAAGATAGTTCTAATTGAGCTTGAAGCTTGCCCATAAATTGGAGACCATGAAACAACATTACAAGAGGAGTAAATTTCAAAGTTATTCTTCCAAGATATCTTACGCAGTGCCCTAACCCTCAGGTCGGAGTCTGCACGAGATCTTTCAATTTCGGCCCCTTAGAGTCTGATTGGCTCTTCAATTTCCTCTTCGGGAAATTTATTCACACATCCAATGGAGTGTATGTCACAGGTCCTTCTGATTTATGCTCACATGATCTTTTCACTGGCATGAACTCCGCAATCAACACCCAACTGACATTGGGACTTTCCCCTTTTCCTTTTGGGATAATGGATTTTGCGAGTTTGTGAATCCTGATGTCGAGTGCCTTACCTCTTCGACCTATAAAACCTGAAACACCAAACACTAGACCCTTCTTGCCACTGACTTCGGCTTTCCACTCATCACGATTTTGGGAGTTACGATGATGTGCAACTCTATCTCTTGACTCCCGAAGTCCTGAAATCTGAAGTACTGAAATCCCGAAAGTCCACTCTAAGCCCTGTCACGCTTCACAACTTTGGGATTTTCCCTTTGCTGCTTCTCATTCCTTGTCATCAGTTTTTCCAGTATGCCAAACCTTGAAATACTGAAATGCTTCAATCTAACCTCCAAGGAGATCAACGGTTGCAGATGTCTCTTTAATCCGACAGCTGGCACAATTTCGCGTACCGGGAGTTTGTGATGCTTGATCTCAAACTCTTTGCCTCCTATACCTTTCGGACCCCGAATTACCGAAATGCTGAAATGGTTTTCTTCCCCGGGATTTTGCAAACTAGGAGTTCAAAACTCTCGATTCTAAAACACTATCTCCTCAAGATCCCGTATCCTGAAATGCCGAAATGTTGAAACGCTCCTCCAAAGGTAATTCATGTTTCGCGATTTCGGGGCTTCTTATGTGGATCACTCTACTTCTTTTCAACAAGAATGCCAAAATGACGATTCCTGAAATTCTTACAAATATCCTGCTGCGACTTGTGATTTCGGGCTTTCTTCCCTCTGTCCCGATCACTCTCCCTCAAGACCTTCGAAACTTTGAATTTTGAAGTTATGAAATTTTTACCTCATCACTCTTCACCTTTATGCACGAAAACTCCTTTTGCGTTTTGGGAATTTGATCAATCAAAGGTTTCATCCACACTTCGGACTTATGACCCCTGAAATGCCAAAATGATCTCGATGGTCCAATGATCAAAATCAACGGTCCATGTTAAATCCTGCCTTTCAAAGGTGGGTCTATCCAATGCTTAAGTTCCCCGCAAATTTCTTGGGTCCTACAGTCCTTTCTATTTCAGGAGTTCTCCTCCGAGGATTTCGACCGCTCAATTTCCTCCTCAAGAACCTCTAGCTCAAAATTGACTCTGTGATCCTTCTCTAGGGCATGATTTCTGCATAATGACTTGAGCTTCATGTTTTCTCTTGAATGATTCAAAGGCCCTAATCCTTATGATCTTTCTTCGCAAACTTAGGTCTTCAAGGAGACTCCTGCATGCACTCCTTGCGACAGTCCTTCAAATACTTTAGCAAACATGAACTCTTGACTCTATGCACTTTCTCTGCAACAACAGTCCTTCAACCTCTCAAACTTAGTTGATAAGTTCTAAGGTCTTGACCAACCTGCGCACACCTTGCATGGCTTCTCTGCCTATCTTGTACTTCTGGTGAAATGAGAACAACACTATCCCTCTTGAGCTTTCAAAGATGGACTCTGAACCTTCGTCAATGCAATCCTTGCAGGAACTTCTCACTCAGGAAGAGAAACAATTGAAATTCATTCTGTTTCTCTCTCAGTTTTCAAAAATTCAACATGAAATCATACATTCACACACCACATAATAACAAATGCATAACAAAGAGAGTAAGAAACTGTAAGCAGACCATTCACCATGTATAGACATAAAACATCATAACACCATGTGTCTGAATCAAAGCTTCATATATTAATTCAAGCTTTTGTACATGAGTTCTTCTCTATAACTCTTATGCTACAACTCTCCTCTTATCTATGCTAATGTTCTTAATTGATCTAATTCTGATTGATACAATGATACAAATATGAGGGTGTCTATAGATTTTTTCTCTCGTGTTCCTAAAACTGCCTAATCTAGAATTTAAATCTACCTACTTTCATTAACTGGGTGTAAATGCCTTTTACATCGACAGATGAGAGTAGATTGCTCAAGATCTCTTTACAATGACTTATTCATAAATGCTCTTACACCTTCCTTAACTATTTCATTAATATTCCTTTCTTAGTCTTTCAAAATATTTCAAAACATTTTCAACATGTGCAAAAAAAATGTGTTGCACTCATCCCAACTATAATCTGCCTCCGCACTCGCTTATTGCTGGCGATGCTCCTGCATCATACTCCCTCACTTGAAAATTTTCATGGACTTCTGTTCATGAGTTCTTGCACGGTCTGTCCGTTCTCCTGAATCTCTTCTTCGTTCTCCCAACTGACATCTTCAACTAGATGTCTCATCCATTTGACCAAGTATTCAAAATACTCTTTTCTCTGGGTCCTCTTGTTGATTCTCTTGTCAAGTATACTTTCCATCTGTGGATTTTCAGCTACAGGAATTTGTTTAGTCCACTAAACCTCTGTCTGTTCACCATCTTCTCCTGCTTCTTCATCTCTATAAGGGTACAAGTCTGAGATGTTGAATATCGGTGAAATTCCGATCCCATCGGGTAATTTGATCTCATATGCATTTGCCCCAAATTTATTTACGATCTTGCATGGTCCAATCTTCTTCCTTTTCAGTTTGTTATGTGCTCCCCTTGGGAACCTTTATTTCCTCAGATGTGCAAGAATCAGATCACCAACTTCAAAGTGAAGTTCTCGCCTGTGTTGATATGCTCTGTGTTTATACTCTTGACTTGAATTTTTCAAATGTTCCCTCACTTGGCTATGAAGTTCCTTCATTGCCTCTGCAAAATCCTCTGCACTAGCACTTCTAGTTTCATTTTGTTCTGAATCCTTCAATTCAGAAACTCCCCTTGGATGCATTCCATACATAATTTGGAATGGACTCTGCCCTGTGCTTCTATTGAGTGAATCATTGTAAGAAACTTCCGCCTATGGCAGAATGTGATCCCACTGACTATGGTTTTCAGTCACTAGGCTCCTTAGAAAATTTCCCAAGCTTCAGTTGACAACTTCTGTTTACCCATGATGATAAGTTGAGACAAATGAAAAATTTGTCCCCAACTTCTTCCATAAAATCCTCCAGAAATGTCCCACGAACTTAGTGTCTCGATCTGAAAATATACTTCTTGGTAAGCCGTGAAGTCTGATGACTTCTTTGAAAAACAAGTTCGCAATATGAGTTGCGTTGCTAGTTTTCTGACATGGTATAAAATGTGCCATCTTTGAAAATTTGTCTATGACCACAAAGATTATAAAATAAAATAAAATCCATGCTCACTTCATCCCACGACCTCTCAAGTATGGGTAATGGCTAGTATAACCCTGTGTTCTGCCTTTTTCCCTTTGTGTGCTGACAAATTCTACATCTGTCCACAAATATTTTAACATCTATCCTCATCCCTGGCCAAAAATATGAGCCATTTAATTTCAATAATGTTTTATCATGACCGAAGTGTCTGGCCAATTCTGCACTGTGTTTTTCTTTCAGCAGATTCTCCCTCATGGAGAATTTTGGAATACATAATTGATTTCCCCTTAATAATAATCCATCCTAGATCATATATTCAGTCCACTGGCTTCTGTCCCTGAGAATTGGATTCTCATATGCCTCATACGCCTCTTTAAAATCTAGATCATCTCTGTACATTTCTTTGAGATTATCTAACCCAAAGTTTTGACTCTAAAGTCCTACATAAGAAAACATTTCCTGCTCAAAGCATCAACAACTTTGTTAGCAGTTTCAGAAATATGTTTAATTACAAAAATAAAATTCTTCATGTATTCAACCCATTTAACATGTCTTTGGTTCAACTTCTTCTATTGAGTCATTAATTGTAAGGCATGATTATCGTTGTACAAAAACAAACTCTTTAGGAACCCAATAATGTCTCCATTTCTTCACTGCTTGTATGACCGCATAAAATTCCTTGTCATATGTGGAGTACTTAACCTTTGCTTCATTTAGTTTCTTACTGAAGTATGCGATTGACCTGTCATCTTGGCTCAAGACCACTCCAATTGAAAATCCACTAGAGTCACACTTGACCTGAAATGTCTTAATGAAATCTGGCAACACTAGAATTGGTTGTTTAGTAATCTTTTTCTTCAACAAGTTGAAACTTTTTTCTGCTTCCTCTGTCAAATGAAAATATTTCTATCTTTTCTTCACTGTGTCCATCATTGGTGTGCTAATCCCACTAAAATTTCAGACGAATTTCCTGTAGAAACTAGCCAAACCATGGAAGCTTCGAACCTCAAATACACTTTTCGGCGATGGTCAATTCTTAATCACCTCTGCCTTATCCAGATCCATTTTCAGCTCATCTATAGAGATAGCAAAACCCAAATAAATGAGTTATGTCCTCATAAATGTTGATTTCTTCATATTTATCAACAACTTCTCTTACTGTAATCTCCTCATCACTGTAGCTAAATGATTCAAGTGTTTTGTTTCTGTCTTGCTAAAAATTAATATATCATCAAGATATACGATGACAAACTTCCTGATAAACTCTTTCAGGACTTCATTCATCAATCTCATAAAAATATTGGGCACGTTTTTTAATCCAAATGGAATAACAAGCCATTCATACAACCCCTCATTTGTCTTGGAAGATGTCTTCCATTTTTCTCCTTCTCTCATACGAATTTGATGATATCCTCTTTTCAAATAAATCTTTGAAAAAAAAATTCTCCACTCAAGCAATCCATCAAATTATCCATCCTTGGCAATGGAAATCTATATCTGATGGTAATCTTGTCGATTTCCCTCGAGTCTATACACATTCTCCAACCTCCATCTTTCTTTGGGCTGAGCACTGTTGGAGCAACGCATGGAATCAAGATTTCTCGAATCAACCCTTTGTCCATTAAGTCTTGGAATTGTCTCTTGACTTCTTCATTCTCCTGTGGCGTCAATATGTATGTTGCTTTGTTTGGTAAACTAGATCCAGGTATAAGATCAATGTGATGACTTATACTTCTGATCGGTGGCAACGAACAAGGTAGTTCATCCACTACTATATCAACAAACTTTTCCAGCAACTTCTAGATTTTCTCTAGTAAATCATCCACCCTTGTACTGGTTAAAACAATTCTAGGCTTCCTGGCCACAATAAATTGTGTGTCTTTCTTCTTCTTAACTTCATTAAGAAGTTCCTTCCTACTCATGAGAAGTATAGTGTTGCTCACCTCTGGTTTCACTTCTTTATCCTTAATCGACAATAACATGTGAGTTCTCCCATTCTTATCTAGGGTGTATGTGTTCTGTCTCCCATCATGAATCACATTTCTATCATATTGCAATGGTCTACCTAGCAATATATGACAAACATCCATGGGAATGACATCACATAGTATTTCATCCTTATATCCTCCTATTTTAAATTCAATTAAACATTGTTTAGTGACATTTACCTGATGTCTTTTTTGTATCCATGAAGCTCTGTATGGGCTTGGATGTTCAATAGTATCCAGCTCCAGCTTTTCTACCATCTCTGTAGAAACGAGATTGTCTGTGCTACCACTGTCCATGATGATTTTGCATACTTTGTCTTTGGTCTTACAAGCAGTCCGAAAAAGTCTGTTCCTTTGGGATGGGTTCTCTGCCTCTCTCTCTGGCTTCAAGAGAACTTTCCTCATCATCAAGGATCTTCCACCCCCAGCATCGTCTTCCTCAACATTCCATCCTTGAGCTTCAACAATGTGAGTTTCACCTCCTTCTTTCTTTCTATCTGGACATTCATAGGATTTGTGTCCATTTTTCCCACAAGTAAAGCATTTTATTTCTCCACCTCTGCCTCTTCCTCTTCCTCTAGGTTGAGGAAAAGTATTTCTATCAGCATACTGTCCTCTTTGTGAGATTCCACCTCTCTCAGTTTGAGTTTGAGATTTCTTCCACTCTTCTTTAGGTTTCCGATTCCTGTCCTGAGCAATTGTTTTGCCTCTAACTTGAATTCTACCTCAACCTCTCTGACCTTGCTTCAGGCTCAGCTTCTCTTCAGCTTTCAGATCCATTTGATAATCATCCTCCACATTCCTAATGATCATCATGCTCATCTCGTCTTGAATGTCATATTGCAGACCATTCATGTACCTGGAAACCTTTTCATCATCACTTTCCCGATGACCTGCTCTGATGTTGATCTTGTAGAATTCTTCAGTGTACTCTTTCACTGTCATCAACTTCTATCTCAAGTTCTTCATCCTCTGAAACAGAGTGATTTGATAATCCTTGGGTATAAATTTTGCTTTCATCTTCGCAACTATTCTATCCCAACTTTCGATTTTCTACTTGCCTCTGCAACATCTGTCAGTTTGCAGTTCATCCCACCATAATGTTGCATGCCCTTTAAGCCTAGTAACAACATGTTTGACCTTCTTTTCTTCCTCGACATCCTCATATTCAAAATATTTATCCAGAGTTCTAATCCAATCTACAAGCTCTTCAACGTCCAGGTTCCCCTCATACATGGGAATCTCCATTTTTTCCCTGGAACCTATCCTTGCAACAACCCTGAATAGGAGTTCATCTGCTGCATCTTCAGCTGCAACTTCTTCTCCCTCATTTCAAGCATCATTTTCACTTTTAGTCTCGCTGATATCCCTAGCGTTGACTATGCGCCTTTGTGTTGTCTCCATGGCATCAAGCCTAGCACGTAGTTCATGCATTTCTCCTTCCACTGTTGGATCAGACATTGGCCTGTCTCTTCTTCTTGGCGGCATGACTGAAAATATTTTCTCTTTTCTCTACTACAGAAAGAAAAGAACTCTTACTTGCTCTAATACCACACTAACACAGTGCCACAACCCTCGGGTCAGAGTCTGCACAGGATCTTTGAATTTCGGCCTCTTAGAGTCTGACTGGCTCTTCAATTTCCTCTTCAGGAAATTTATTCACACACCCAACAGAGTGTATGTCACATTTCCTTCTGAGTTATGCTCACGTGATCTTTTCACTGGCATGAAATCCATGATCAACACCCAACTAACATTGGGACTTTCCCCTTTTCCTTTCGGGATACCAGATTTCATGAGTTCGCAAATCCTGATGTTGAATGCCTTACCTCTTCAACCTCTGAAACGCGAAACACCAAACAATAGACCCTTCTCGCCATTGACTTCAACTTTCCACTCATCATGATTTTGGGAGTTGCGATGATGTGAAACTCTCTCTCTTGACTCCCAGAGTCCCAAAATCTAAAGTACTGAAATCCTGAAAGTCCTCTCTAAGTTTTGTCATGCTTCACGACTTCGGTATTTTCCATTTTCTGCTCCCCGTTCCTTGTCATCAATATTTCCGGTATGCCAAACCCTGAAATACCAAAATGCTACTATCTCACTTCCAAGGAGATAAATGGTTGTAGATATCTCCTTAATCCGATAGCTTATGCAATTTTGCGTACCGGGAGTTTGTGATGCTTGATCCTGAGCTCTTTACCTCCTATACCTTCCTAACCCTGAATTATCGAAATGTCGAAATGGTTTTCTTCCCTGAGATTTCGCGAACTGATACTTTGAAACTCTCGATTCTAAAACACTGTCTCCTTGAGATCTCGGATCCCAAAATGTTGAAATGTCGAAACGCTCCTCCAAAAGTAATTCACATTTCACGATTTCGGAGCTTCTTATGTGAAGCAATCTACTCCTTGTCAATAGGAATGTCGAAATGTCGATTCCTAAAATTCTTACAAATATCCTACTGTGACTTGTGATTTCAGGATTTCCTCCTTGCTATGTCCTGATCACTTATCCTCAGGACCTCCGAAATCCTAAATTTTGAAGTTCCGAAATTTTGACCTCATCACTCTTCGCCTTTATGCACGAAAACTCTTTTCACATTTCGGGGATTTGATTAACCAAAGGTTTCGTCCACACTTCAGACTTATGGCCCCTGAAATGACGAAATGATCTCGACAGTCCAATGATCGAAATCAACAGTCCACGTTAAATCTTTCCTTTCTAAGGTGGGTCTATCTAACGCTTACCTTCCCCGCAACTTTCTTGGATCCTACGGTCCTCGCTATTTCGGGAGTTCTCCTCAAATAATTTCAACCGCTCAATTTCCTCCTCAGGAACCTCTAGCTCAAAATCAACTCTACGATCCTTCTCTAGGGTGTGACTTCTGCACAATGACTTGAGCTTCCTATTTTCTCTTGAATGATTCAAAGGCCCTAACCCTTCTAATATGTCTTCACAAACTCAGGTCCTCAAGGAGACTCCTGCACTCACTCCTTGCGACAATCCTTCAAATACTCAACGTACTTGAACTCTCGACTCTATGCACTTTCTCTACAACAACAATCCTTAAACCTCTCAACCTTAGTTTATAAGTTCTAAGGTCTTGACCAGCCTACGCACACCTTGCATGGATTTTGTGCTTGTCTTGCACTTCTGGTGAAATGAGAACAATGGTATCCCTCCTGAGCTTTTAGAGATGGACTATGAACCTTCACCAATGCACTCCTTGTGGATGTTTCACTGCACTCCTTGCAGGAACTTCTCACTCAAGAAGAGAAACAATTGAAAATCGTTCTCTTTCTCTCTTAGTTTTCAAACATTCAACATGAAATCATAAATTCACACACCGCATAATAACAAATGCATAACAGAGAGAGTAAGAAACTGTAAGCAGACCATTCACCATGTATAGACATAAAACATCATAACACCATGAGTCTGAATCAAAGCTTCATATATCAATTCAAGCTTCTATACATGAGTTCTTCTTGATAACTCTTCTTCTACAGTTCTCCTCTTCTCTACACTAATGTGCTTAATTGATCTAGTTTTGATTGATACAATGATACAAAGATGACGATGTCTATAGTCGTTTTCCCTCCTGTTCCTAAAACTATCTAATATGGAATTTAAATCTACCTACTTTCATTAACCTGGCGTAAATGCCTTTTACATCGACAAATGAGAGTAGATTTCTCAAGATCTGTTTACAATCACTTATTCATAAATGTGCGTATGCCTTCCTTAAATATTTCATTAATATTCCTTCCTTAGTCTTTCAAAATATTTCAAAAAAATTTCAACATGTGCAAAAAAAATGCGTTGCACTCATCCCAGCTGTAATCTACATCCACGCTCACTTGTTGTTGGCGATGCTCCTGCATCAATATGTCTTCTTATCCTTCATCTTCAACTCTATCTTGTTTATCCATAACCACACGCTTGTAGTTGGACTCTTCGATTGAATAACCAAACATGTTTCTTCACTTCACTTGATAGAGAGAGGTCTATTGGAGAGACAAAGAACACTCCCAATGAGAGTGGGATATTCTATAAGCTCAAATCATTCTCTACAGTGCAACCTATAATTTCTTTCCATTTGTATATGAATATTATTACTTCACTTTTATTTCTTGGTGCAACTTTGGTGGTTTCTCTTTATTTATTTTCTTTTTAACTATTTTTTGCAATAGTTATCATATCATTGGAGTAATATCCTGACTATAACTATTCAATATTATATAGTTTCCAACCTCGCTATATAAATAGACATTTTTCTTACCCATGTGAAAACAAATCCTAAACAAAAATCCTATTCTTTCTCATTACATGAAAAATACATTGTATTTGTTTGACATCTCATATGTCAAAAAGTCTCTCTCATTAATTCAATAGCCTTCTATCTCATTGTTCCTATAGGATAAAGGATAAAGGGAAACTATATTTAACTTGTGTATGAGAGTGCACATTATATTATTCTTGTCCAAATTCAACAATAGTCACAACTACTTCTATTGTTTAATGAGCATAAAATTGGTGGAAGAGTGTGTAAAGGATTTAAAGTTAAACCGATGTGATGGGAAGTATATTTGAAGGATTCAATTGAATTGATTAATAAACATTCATATTTGGCAAATAATTTTTAGGAGCAAGTTCCTATATAATCCCCATTTCCCTATTTTCCAGTCAATATACTCTCCTTCAAATGCAGTTGTTGATGGAATTTTGATTAAGATTAGGCTGAGTTCATGCAATAAAATGTTGTTTTTATTAGCATTTCCAATACATTCCTATAGTATCCATTCATAATCAAAGCACTAAGCCGTAAAACAATTTTATTTACAAAGAAAACCAAACACCATAAATAAACCTTTAAAGTGATTTAAAAGAATTTTATTTTACAAAGAAAACAAAAAACCAAAAATAAACCTTGAAAGTAATTTAAAAAAAATATATTTTACAAACAAAACAAAAGACCAAAAATAAACCTTGAAAGTAATTTAATAAAGTCTCATAGTATCCATTCATACTCAAAGCACTGAGAGGTAAAATAATTCCCTTTTACAAAGACAACCAAACACCAAAAATAAACCTTGGAATTAATTTTGAGTTGGGATTGTAGGGATCAAGATAAATTATGTTGAGCTTCTATGTAGGTGATGTGAGTGGACTATTATCCTCCTCTTGATTATGAGTCATATGGTATAAGAGTGGTTGATTGTCATGAGATGCCAGAACTTTATAGACCAAGCATGGTTGAAGTACATAGAACCTTAGATGATATATTGTGATTTAGTAGAAAGGTTTTCCTCCAAAGTGTTGTAGATATAGATTTCTTGTAAGGATGTGAAGGAACTAGAGAGTTGTTTGCATGCAATAAACAATTGATCTTAACAAAACAAGATAGACTTTTCTCTCTTTTGTGAGGTTGTTGAGTGTGTTCATAGTTGTTGAGATCTCACAAAAAAATCAGCATGGATTCATTGATTTTGAAGATGGATACCTCTTATTCTGAGAGAGACAATAATGGATTTTGGTTGAAGAGTTTGTATTTGGACATCACTCACAGCTAAGAGAAATTGAGCATAATTTTTCATTGTTGGAACAAGCTATCTAGGAACAATGACTAGATCCATAACCACAATAAAAGCCTATATCAAGATGTAGAGTCACATTTATATCCAACATGCAAATTGAAATCCATGTTGTAGAGAAAACTTAACATAGAAAATAAATTTGAAAATTATTTATCATATAAGAAAAAGAAAATCCAACATCATATGTAAAATGCAAGAAAAAAGAGAGACAAAAAAGAAGTGAAAACGAAAAAATAAAAAGGTGAGGCTGGTTTTCCTATAAATTATTGAAATTCCACACTCAGAGGGATTTTTGTTGGTGTAATATCCCTCGGTTGAACCCAATTGTAAATGTAATATAAATGTACTTAAGCTAGTGAGATGTTTTGATATAATTTGGTAATGCATGTCATGTGGCATAGTGTGTGCATGAACTGCGTAGTAAAATGATGTAGTATGCACATTCTTGGATATCGCACATAGTAACTAAGGTGTGCGCAGTATGGAGTACAACGAGCCTCATGTATATGATATGTGTTATAGGCTGGTGAGCTGGTTATTATAAGTTGGGATGCTTATGTTTTAGTATTAGGATGGAACGCCTAGATGTCAAAGGCCAATGCGCCTACTTTGTACATGACTCATGATTAATATAAAATACATCACTGCAAGCAGACCAAACATGATAAAAGAGATGGGGGACTGAAATTCACTAGTTAGGGAAAGGGAAGGCCAAAGGTCAAGGGAATATTATATTAATACTCCTAAAGCATAAAGTTGGGATAATTATTTTATCCTAAGTTCTAAATTTTGGAAGAGGTGGACCAAAGTAACTTCTGATATGACAAGTGTCAAGTTGGGGACCTGCATTCATATCATGGGGGACTTATCTCATTTGGTCACTTTTTCACGGGACCATCATTCTCACTATCACTTTCATGAGAAGTTTCATAGTGTTTCCTTTCCACACTCAGTTATCCAGTCAATGATTCCATGACCATTTTCACTCACACATTTATGTTATCCTTGAGACAACCATTTCACCATTGCTAAGCCTATTCCCATAACCATTTCCAATTGGTGTACCTGGTTAGCTTGGATCAGGATTGAAGAAGCGGGTTGTAAGGCCCGTGAGAAATTCTTCGAGCATGATAATTGTTGGGGATTTATTCCTGAAGGTGTTCAATTGTAGCTACGGTTCTTTGAGACTTCTAGTCTGGCCTGTTGCTGAAGCCCTGGAAGGGAAGTGGAGCAGTCGAGGGATTGTTGCGCAGAGAAGCGACACACTTCCTTGGCTGGGACATGCATGTGGGGAATGAGAGGCTATAGGTTGTTAGTTGAGTGAGCACCTTAGACGGAGTATTTCCTATTGTCCATGAGCCTTAGCCTGGTTAGGAACCCTTTACCCTGGGTGGACTTCAGTCCCAACTCGAGGGTGACTCACTGTTGAGAGTGATGAACAATGTTGTATCAGGCTGGGAGGTTAGTCGACGGTTTGTACGCAGTTGGTGACAATATTTCTAATATAAGTACCAATCGTATGATAAAATTATATGCTTCTTTGTTAGTTACATGCCTATGTTATGGTTTATCATATATGTGATTGTAATTGTCTGTATGTTTATGGGTAGTTCCCTGTATATGCTGCATATATTTGGTTATTGTTATTTCAGTATAAAGTCATATATTACATAATGTAATGTTTTGTTTATGTTTATAGGTAAATATTTTGGAAGAGTGTTGTATGTATATGTTTTAGTTGCATACAGTTTAAGGAGTAAATTTATGTGGTATAGCTTAGTTGACTACTGGGTATGTTACTGCATGTTCCGCAGTAAGGGAACTAAAGTGTTACCTAGAGTAGCATGGTCCAGCCTGTATAAGATGGGGATGTTAACAACTTTTGTCAGAGCATGAGAGGTTTCTCTCGAGTCGTGTCCCCTGGCCTGCGGGTGGTCAGGGAAACGTTACAAATTGGTATCAGAGATTTCGTTCAACACTGAGCTTGGATGGGCTAGAGGGGTTCAGTTAAACTGAATATTCATAGAAGAGTAACTTCAAAGTAATCAAAATTTGATTCATAGTGTATCCATGTAAAACGTTAGCATGCTGGTGCGCGCGGTAAATTTTAGCACCATGCAGGAAAAAATTTGCATGACAGTGTGCGTGGTAAATTGTGGTGCCAAGTGGAAGATTATTATGTGTGGATACACATGCTAAATTTAGCCTTTCACAGTGAGCACACACATAGTAATGTGCACATGGGGTGCGCAAGTACTGCTTAACATAGAGGAGTCTTGTTGGTATGCGCATAAGTATGAGTATAAGTTGTTTCGCGACAGTGTGTTCAATGGTGCACGTAGATAATTATGCATGGTGGAATATGTTGAACTTTGACATGATGCAATGCATAGGGTGAAATGCATGTAGAATATTGGTGCATGGTACCAAAACTGTGCGCAGTGCTATTGGTGCACAATGCAAAAGTAGTGCACGCAAGTTGTCGACGTGACGAAGAAGAAATGTACAATAGATATAGGTGCGCGGAAAAGCATTTTACCTTGTGATATTGCTATGCACTATAAATATAAATGAACAGGTCAAAGTTTAGTGCATATGAAGTCACTTGGAAGACAATGAATCTGAGTTTAATTTGCATAATAATAGAAGAAAAGAAACACACAACCACATCGAAGCATTAATTAAAAAGAATTATGAGTTTTATTTCCTCCGATTCAGACAGATGAAAATGAAATATAACCTTACAAGATAAAATTATTATAAAAGAAAACAAGATTCATAATACCACCTGATAGAATTTTGTAATAAAACAATCTAAAATTTGTTTCTATATTTATATAATCATATTAATCATAAGATTACACAAAGGGGATGACAACAGCTAGCCTGTTGTAAAAAGGGTCATTTAAGAACATGCCTATCATCTCTGGTACTCCTTATCTCCTCTACCAGCTGTTCAAAAATTCACTGAAATATGCTTAATCTTAGTTGAATAATCAATTCAACTTAGAGATCTCTTCCTTTAAAGAATCTAACCAGACCAGTTGATTCTCTCTGACACTTTCGACCGCCTCAGTCCTGGATTCCTCCTTCTTCTGTCACTTGCTCCTTTTCTTCTTAGTGGCTAGTCTGTTGATGACTAAATCCTTCATATTGGGATTCAAGTTTCAACTTGACTTCCAACCATGATTCTATAGTCGGCTTTGTGTGGAACTTAGTTGCTAGAATGTGCACAAGGACCATTTCCTCCTTATTCGTAGGAAAGTCTAGCATGTTGCCCGAATAACCAGTGTCACTCGATTTAGCCTTGTCCATGTATCTCAGGTTGTGGATACATTAATTCTTTTATAGAGAGAAGAAAATCGAGCAGTTTGGAGATTACTTTGGTTATGGATACATAGATACCTTCATACTTGAGCATTAGTAATTATAGAATTCCATTTATGAAGCGCACATGGATTACGTACAAGAGCGTTGTGTTTCCATGCTCAGCTAATCCATTTCGAATGATTAGCTTTTGAGTTCATTACATGGAGGCATTCAACTAACTTCACATGGATGCGAAGTACCGAATGAGTGAAGAAGGGTGATCTGACTATCTGTGGCCTGCTCCACAAGCGATGGATTTGACATGTTGAGACACATGATACTGCGTCTTGGAAAAAGTGGTTTCGACAAAATACCTTCTTGCACAGGTGTATCTCTGAAGGCACTTCGCATTTGTGTTTTTGAGACTTGGGTCTTATCCAGAATTGTCATTGTGATAACACTAGGAAATAGTGAGAGATAATTCTAATGTGTATAATGAACAAAAATGGTGCATGTTCTCATGAATTATTGAATTGTTAGCCTAATAAGTTTCGATGGCTGCACGTTTTTCATAATTAACAACAACTAGATCAGTTTAGACTAGTGTGGATTCCATAAGAATGGAAGAAGCACATGGGATTTTTAGTCAGCAAGATGAGAGTAGAGGGGTGGATGTCCATTTAGGCATAGAAGGAACGAACTCCAATGGACATGAAGAAGAAAGGAATGAGAATATAAATATGGTTGAGACCATTAAGAATTTGCAGAAGGATGTCCAAATCCATAAATATGATAATGAAAGGCTTATAAAAGCCAAAGAGCAACAGGATGACTTCAACATGAAGTTATTGGAGGGATTGAACAAAATAGAAAATAAATTGGTTAAGTAGAGTGGCTCAAGTAAATTTGGGAGTCAGAAGCCTTCGGAGGAGAAAAGAAAATCAAAAAGTGCTAAAAAGCATCACCATCACTCCCAAAAGCATTCAAATAAGAGAGAAGTCAACAACGCAAGTCTATCTCCTGTCAGAAGGTATAAGAGATCTGGGGTGGATGAGCTGCGAGGAGAAATGAACAAAATAAAACCTCCTACATTTGATGGTGAGCACAAGAAGGATGAAGATGTAGAAACATGGTTGTTGGGCATGAGAAAGTATTTTAAATTGCATAGTCATTCTTCTCATGCGGAAGGTAGAATCGCTATCTATCAACTCAAAGGAAAGTCCTCCATGTGGTGGGATCAACTTGTCCAGGTGCAACACATTGTAGAGAAAAGTGTTACTTGGAGGGAATTCAAGAAGTATTTTGAGAAGAAGTACTTGACTAAGAGATACTATGACAAGAAAATGAAAGAGTTCTTTGAACTCAAGCTTGGAAGTATGACCATAGATGAATATGAGAGAAGGTTTCTGGAATTGTTGAAGTATGTCTCTTTCATCAAGGATGAGACAATCAAAATTCAAAGGTATTTAAGTCAATTTTTATCATTCATCAATGACAAAATACAGTATGATGATCACAAGACATTAGAAGAGACCATAAGGCAAGTTAAATGCCTATATGATCAGTAGAAATCAAGGATAGCTTTCCAAAAGGCTTTGGAAGACAATAAGAAATTCAATATGGATCAGAGGAAGAAGGGAGCTAAGAAACCATTCTTTAGAAATAATCCACAAGGACAACAAACGCATAAAGAACCTAGAACGATTGACATAGGGGGTCAAGGTCCAAGACAACCACCTATGCAATGTTGGGGTTGTAAAGGGGACCATAGGTTCAAAGATTGTCCTCACAGAGGTGAAAAAGGTGGGGTTGTTCACAATGTACAACAAGCTAAAACAATGGAAGACATGGGTAGATATGTGCCAAGGATTTATGCATCCCTGGACAACAAGCAAATAGAGTATCAATCCCACATGATTAAAGTGGAAGGTATGATCATCAACCAAACCATTGTTATTTTAATTGATTCAGGAGATAGTCATAGTTATATAGACCCTAAGATGGTGGAAAGTTTGCAATTTCTAAGAAGCAAGCATGGGAAATCTCGGTTGGTGAAATTGGCTACAGGAACCAGAAGAAAATTTGATGAGATGGTTATGTCATGCCTCATAGACATGAATGGACTGAACACCAAGGTAGATTTAAAAATCTTTCCTTGAGGTTCCTATGATTGTCTAATAGGGATGGATTGGTTGGAACAACATCACAATCTCTTAGACTGTCACAACAAAGCTTTTACTTGCCTGGATGAGGAAGGGAAACTAAGAAAAGTACATGGAATTCCGAGGGCAATAGACATTAGAAAAATTTCAACATTGCAGCTTAAGAGATGTTACAGAAAAGGATGTCAAATAACTGCAGCTCATTTGGTAGAGACACATAGAGATAAGGTGCCAAATTTGGAAGATTATGCAATCCTAGAAGATTTTGAAGATGTGTTCAAGGAGGTACCCAGACTACCCCCAAGGAGAGACATTGATTTCTCTATAAATTTAATGCCTGGAACAATGCGAGTATCAAAGACTCCTTACAGAATGAGTACACCAGAATTGAAGGAGTTGCAAATGCAGCTTGAAAAACTTCTGAAAAAGTGGTATATACGCCCAAGCGTGTCACCTTGGGGTGCCCCAATCTTGTTTGTGAGAAAGAAATATGGAACACTAAGATTGTGCATTGACTTCAAAAAGTTGAATAAAGTGATTGTTGAGAAGAAGTATCCTCTGCCAAGGATTGATGACCTTTTTGATCAATTGAAGGATGCAAAGATATTTTGAAAGATAGATCTCAGATTAGGATACCATCACGTAAGGATTAAAGAAGAATATATTAGTAATACCACCTTTAGGACATGGTATGGTCATTATGAGTTCACAGTGGTGCCATTTGGGTTGTCAAATGCACCAACTATTTTCATGTGCTTAATGAATGGTATATTCCGAGAGTATTTGGACAAGTTTGTCATTGTATTTTTGGATGAAATTCTTATATATTCCAATTCAGAAGAATATCATGAACATCATCTGAGGATGGTGTTACAAGAATTAAGGGAACATTAGTTGTATGCAAAATTGAGAAAGTGCTTATTTTGTCAGAAAAAGATTCATTATTTGGGGCATATCATTTCAAGGATGGGATAGTAGTGGATACTGAGAAGATAGAGGCCATTAGAGAATGGTTAGCACTGAAGAATATGATAGAGGTGAGATCATTCATGGGTCTTGCAGGATACTACAAAATATTTATCGAAGTATTCTCAAGGATTGAAAACCCAATCACTTATTTGCAAATAAAGGGAGTGAAGTTTCAGTGGACACTAGATTACGAGAAGAGTTTCCAACACTTGAAACAATTTTTGACAAGCTCTCCAATATTAAGGATCACAGACCCAGAAGAAGACTTCATCGTATGCATCGATGCATGTAATGAAATACTTGATTAGTCCTCAGTCAAAATGGGTTTGTCATATGTTATGAATCAAGGAAGTTTAAGGATCATGAAAGAAATTATGCACTCATGATTTGGAGTTGGCAGCCATAGTGCATGCCTTGAGGAAATGGAGACACTACCTCATGGGAAGGAGGTTTGAGCTAAGAACAAACCACAATGGTCTGAAATATTTATTTGATCAGTGAAATCTAAATGCTAGGCAAAGAAGATGGTTAGAATTTCTAAGTGAATATGACTTTGATATAAAGCATATCAAGGGGAAAGAAAATAAAGTGGCTGATACACTCAACAGGAGGGTGCACAAATTACATTCTACAACTATTAACACGTATAAAACTGATAGTAAAAGAAAAATTCTAGAGGCTAGAAATGCAGATCCACAATACAGAGAATTGGTAGCAATGCTACAACATGGTAAGAGGCTGCAAAAGGTGGATAATTATAACTTGGGAATAGATGAAATACCATTGCGCAAGAACAAAAATTTTGTTCCAAATGTCCAGGACTTGAAACGTATGATTTTGCATGAAATGCATAATGTTCCTTATGCAGGTCAGCCTGGATATAAGAAAATCATGGTAGCGATCAAGATCCATTACTTTTGGCCAAGTATGAAGAAAGATATCGCCGAGTACATCACTAGATGTATGGAATGCTAGAAAGTTAAAACTGAGAATAGGCACCCAACCTCTTCACCATTTCTAAGCATGTTCCCATAACCATTTCTGGTTGGTGTACCTTATTAGCTTGGTGCGGGATTGAAGAATCGGGTTGTCAGGCCCGTGAGCAATTCTCTGAGCATGAGAATTGTTGGGGATTGATTCTTGAAGGTGTTAAACTGCATCTATAGTGCTTTGAGACTTCTGATCTAGCCTGTTGCTGAAAACCTAGAAGGGAACTGGGGCAGCCGAAGGACTGTTGAGCAGAGAAGGGTCACACTTCCTTGGGTGGGGTAGGCATGTTGGGAATACAAGGCTATAGGATGTTAGTTGAGTGAGCACCTAAGGCAAAGTCTTTCATGTTGTCAATGAGTCTTAGCCTGATTAGGAACCCTTTACCTTGGGTGGAGTTCAGTCCCACTCATGGGTGACTGACTGTTGAGAGTGATGAACGATGTAGTCTAAGGCTAGGAAGTTCATGGACAGTCTGTATACAGTTGGTGACAATCTTTCTAAGATAAGTACCAATCGTATGATAAAATGATATGTTTCATTGTTAATTACATGCCTATGTTATGGTTTATCGTATATGTAATTGTAATTTCCTGTATGTTTATGGGTAATTCCCTGTATATGTTTCATATCTGTGGTTACTATTATTTCAGTATAAAGTCAAATATTACACAACGTAATGTTTTGTTTATGTTTATATGTAAAGCTTCCGCAAGAGTGTTGTATGTATATGTTTTTGTTGCATACAGTTTAAAGAGTAAATTTATGTGGTATAGCTCAATTGACTACTGGGTATGTTTCTTTATGTTCCACAGTAAGGGAACTAAAGAATTTCCTAGAGTAGCATGGTCTGGCCTGTATAAGCTGGGGATGTTATCGACTAGTGTTAGAGCATGAGAGGTTGCTCTAGAGTGGCATCCCCTGGCCTACGGGTGGCCGGGGGAATGTTACAATTGGCTAAGAGGTGAGGACACAAATTAAATTGTTGAATGGCCCATGAGGATACAACTTGCATTGTAACCATAGATTGATGAAATGAAAATTGAGTAACCATTCAAAGTTGGTTGTCTAGGAAGTGTAGAGCAATTGTCAATAGAGTGCATTGTTAAGAAACTCCTTGTAACATGGATCCTTCGAACCTTTCAAATTTATGTGTACCATCTTGGGATAGTAGGGGTAATCATAGAAGTTGTAGTGGTAGTAGTCAATCTATACAAAAAAAAAATTACCATTAAAAATTGTTTTTCCATTTGAATTTCCATGATAAAATCTCCATGTTTATGATCTGTTTTCTTTTACTATTATGTATAATTTATATTAACTTGGTAAGTGAGAATAATATTTAAAATCCATTCTTAATTACACCTTTTTTTTTTTTTTTTTTTTTTGATAAGATTCCTCCCTCTTTTCATTCTTCATGAATAAATGTAATCTTTATGCATAAAAAAATGTAGTCTTGAGACTATTGGGAAAAATCCTTACACATACATAGTACATTCTTATTTCCAAGTGCCACTTTTAATCATACATAGCACAAGCATCTTCACTAAGACGTACGTAGCATTTGGAGGAGAATTGGAGGTTGTCCATTGATTGTATAGTCTATATGCCGTTCAGAAAGGCTAACTCTATTGTGTTCATTATTGTGTTGGGTTGTGTGTTGAGTGTGTTCGGAATAGTAATTACAAGTAGTTGATCTTCACATTTTTGCAGATTTGTCAGTGAGTTGATTTTGTAGTTAATTAGTGAGAAGATTTGTTAGTCGGTTATGTAAGTAGGCAAATTTTGTAAGTTTGCAAATTTTGTTTATTAGTTTACTTAAGTTTAAGTAAGATTAATTTAGTGAGGAGTTAATTAATGAAGTCCATATTATCCTTTGGAGTGTAGTTAAGTAGATGAAGAGTTAGTCAAATTAATTGTAATCTTTATTGCTAAATCATTATTACTTTTACAAGAAATCTCAGTTTCATCTTTATATGTTCGAGTGTGTAGGAAGTTGGTATGCAGATTCACAGTAGAGAGGTAGAAAGAACAGAGTAGTGAAGAAGGAAAACAACAACATCTGAGGTCTTGAAGAACTCTCATATCACAAGATCTGTGTCTGCGAAGTCAGTAGAAGTTGCTAGAGCGAAGCTTATCATAATTTATATTTTGTAATGGCGCCCCAGGCCAAAGTTTATCTCAATATCAAGTATTTTTTACATTGACAATTTCATGTTATATTTATGAGTTTATGTGTTAAGCATAGCGTGTTATTTTTGTATGCATAAATCATTTCATTAAGTGTTCTATGGCAATGTGTAGTAATTTAAGTGGATTTTCCTTTGCGCTGTACGTCTGGAGGGTTCAATGAAAAGTATTTTTGTGTAACGCAACACCTTTCCGCTGAAGATCCAGGAGAGTGGTGGAGTTTGTCTATCAAAAATTTAGCGAGACCATCAGTTTTTAAATTTCTCTTTCCTCCTATTGGATGGACATATCTTATGGGTATAATTTTTATGAAGCCTTAACATGCATGTTCTTTTAAGTAATTGTGTTTAAAATTGAATCGGAACTTGAATATTAGCATAGAAGCACTTGATGTGAACAGTCCCAAGCAAATTGAATGGCTTGATATATACAGATCTGCAATTGGTTATGTTGATGTGAACAGTCCCAAGCAAATTGAATGGCTTGATATATACAGATCTGCAATTGGTTATGTTTAGGTTTTTGTTTATGCATTTGTTTAAAGTAGTTGCGTTTAAAACTGAATCGGAACTGAATATTCGCACAGAGAACACTTAAAGTGTGCCGCCCCAAGCAAACTGAATGGCATTATATATACATGTATGGAAACTGTTATGCTGTTATGTTTAGGATTTTGTTTATTTAAATTTAATTTTAAGGAGATTGTACTTATTAATGAAAGACATTTCAGAATCTTATATTAATTTGATGCTGGTCATATATATATATATATATCAAGCTTTATTTAGTTCTTTCTGGTTTATTTATTTGTTTTTCTAGTTACAAAAATAATACATTTTTTTTTATTAGTTTGATATTTAATATGTTAAACACCCCTTCCTTGTTAATTTCAGAGCCGTGTATCTCCGCTTTTCTACAGCATAAATGATAAAGGAAAGTTCTATTTACTTGAGGATGAAAGTGCAGATTGTATACTTCTTGTCCAAATTCAATAATAATCACAACTATTCCTTTTGTTGAATGAATGATGGGAACCCATATGAAGGAGTCAATTGGCAACCCATTGAATTTCAATTGGGCACGATTCCTATTTGGCTGCCAAGCTACTACGGTTTAGAACTTATTCAGTCCCCATTGCCTCGTTTTCCAATAAACAAAGTATGAAAGATAGTTGTTGATGACAAGAGATCATCAAAGACACTTGTCGATGGCATTCTGATTGAGGCTAGGTTGAATTTCATGCATTAGACATTTCTTTTCATTTAGTTCACCAATTTCTATTGCTTGTAGCGATTCGTACTCAGTGAACTAATTAGGAAAGGACTTCCGTTTTACAAGAGAAAATGAAACATCAAGAACAAGCGTGATAAGCAATTCTCACAATTTTTCTATTAGAGTGAACCAACACAAACAATCGTTCCCCAATTTTTATTATTCACTTAACCATTAAGGAAGTATGTTGGCAAAATACTAATATAACTAGTTGATAAGTTTAAAGAATCTTAAATAAATTATAACAATTTATTAAATTTCAATAAATTATGGGAAATGTCATATATTTAAATATGTATAAAGAAAGGTGGGATGTTTAAATATGTATAAAGAATTGATTTTCTTTGTTTTTAAGATAAAACATGTTTTGTTAAATTTAAATAGATGGGTTTAGCTATGCTTAAACTTAGGAGATATTAAAAAAAATCAATCATAATATAAGGATTATTATATAAGGGTTGATGTGGTCCATGGAGAGTGTTATTCTATAATTAGCAAACAAAATAAGATAAACACTGTTTTCATGGAATATACAATTTGTAAAGAAATTAATATGTAGGAGTAGTACATATATGTAGGCATAGGGAGTATAAAATATGTAGGAATAGATAGTTTGTATTTTTTTAGAAATGTAATAGAAAAAGATATATATATCTTCAAATTATATATATATAAATATAAATTAAAATTTAAAAAATTAAAATTTTTATTTTATGAATAAATGTTTATTAAATTTAACCATAAATAAAATAAGGAAGTGTGTTGGCAAAATACTAATAATATAACTAGTTGATAAGTTTAAAGAATCTTAAATAAATTATAACAACTTATTAAATTCCAATATATTATGGAAAATGTCATATATTTAAATATATACAAAGAAAGGTCGGATATTTAAATATGTATAAAGAATTGATTTTCTTTGTTTTTAAGATAAAACATGTTTTGTTAAATTTAAATAGATGGGTTTAGTTATGCTTAAACTTAGGAGATATTAAAAAAAATCAATCATAATATAAGGATTATTATATAAGGGTTGATGTGGTCCATGGAGAGTGTTATTCTATAACTAACAAACAAAATAAGATAAACATTGTTTTCATGGAATATACAATTTGTAAAGAAATTATAATTTAATAGTTATTTTATGTTACTGCATACATATATGTAGGAGTAGTACATATATGTAGGTTTAGGAGTATAAAATATGTAGGAATAGAGAGTTTGTATTTTTATAGAGATGTAATAGAAAAAGATTTATATATCTTCAAATTTTATATATATAAATTAAAATTTAAAAAATTTAAAATTTTTATTTTATAAATAAATGTTTATTAAATTTAACCAATAAGTAATTTATATAATATAAATTTTATTATAAAATGTCAAAAATATGGTATATTTTAAAGATGGTTTGAATTTGGATAAGAAGTCCATTCAATTAACATAAAAGACCAACGCCAGCAAGCGAGCCTAAACTGAATTTGGATAAGAAATCCATTCAATTAAATTCAATTAACATAAAAGTTCATAAATAAATGTTTCTAATGTTGTATGATTTTATTAACATAAAAGTTCATAAATGATTTTATTAACATAAACGTTCATAAATAAGTTTCTGAGGCTTTATGATTTTATTAACACAAAAGTTCTTAAATAAATTAAATGTTTATGAAGCTGTATGATTTTATCAAATGATAGTTCTGGTTGTTGTAAGAATGTTTATCAAGCTGTATGATTTTATCAAATGATAGTTCTGGTTGTCATAAGAATGTTATTGTAAATGAACACAATTGAAAGAATGTTATCATATGACATGATATGAAAAGAGTCTTGAGTTTTATTGATGAAAAGAATCCAAATTTAATCGCTCAGTGCTGTTCCTTTTCTTTTGTATCGCGCATTGAATAAGGCTATCTTTAAGAGAGTGATGTCTCCAAAAGTGCGAAGATGGCATGTGAACGTTTGTGCATGATCCCATTTTTTAAGAAGAAAATGTCTCCAAAAATGTGATGATGGCACGTGAAGGTTTGTGCATGATGCCTTAAATAAGAACGATGATTAAGAATCGTTATTAACGTGACATATTTACTCAAAAGAAAATTAACTATATATCGCTTATATGGAGCACTATTAGTATAACCTATTTGACGAAAATAAAAAATAGATGTCGGACAAACTTGTCATGTTCAAACCGGGAAAACAGTTACCCTTCTAAATTAATAAGAAAGATTTACATTACAACATGCTGTTCCAAATCTAGTTTAACATCATGTGACAATAACGACGTAGCCATGTTAAGATGAAAGAGTAGATTTTGATCTAGTTTAGATGTGATCTATATAGTTTACCATGTCTTTTTTAAAGTGGCTGTTATTGCTTTGGAGGTTATCCTAGGCCAACCAATCTAACATTTGTTAGTTATAACATCAACAACGTATGACTTTAACTGCCAATTGTTATGGAGAATTGTACCGATGGTTAGGATTTGCTTGAGCACTCTGCATTTTCCTATTCTAGATATGTCTCCTCTCTATTCTCTGTTTCGTTTATAGTTATGTCATGGTATCAGAGCACGGGACGTAAGACTCTTCAAGGAGCCTAGAAAGTAGTCCATTAAAAGAGCGTTGGAGACATTAGTCTGCTAAAGGAGCATTGGAGACATCAATCTGCTAAAGGAGTGTTGAGGAGTCTGCACAAAGAGCACTAGAGACATCACAACAAGAGAAAGCAGATTTGCAGAAAAAGATTCAAGACGAAGAGCTTTAAGTATTCATGGAATCCTTCTTCATGAGGAAGATGTAGAAGTAGCAGAGGAGCAACTACAACAACAACTAAATCGACCACGGGAACAGATCCGGGCCTTCAGATCAAGCCCAGATAGATAGGATGAGCAGTGCGAGAGGGGATGAATAGATCTCAACCGTTAGATATGA
This sequence comes from Picea engelmannii, assembly GCA_009831015.1. Taxonomy (NCBI): domain Eukaryota; kingdom Viridiplantae; phylum Streptophyta; class Pinopsida; order Pinales; family Pinaceae; genus Picea; species Picea engelmannii. The sequence continues at coordinate 437,367 of ML794626.1, forward strand.
GTACGAGCGACAGTAGACGTCAGATCAAGAAAAGAATAAATCGTGATCTTCAGATCTCTTTGAAGGCAGATCGACGACGGAGAGAAATTGCGGAAATCGTAAGGGTTGCAGAGGACTCAAATCTCCTAAAGTTCCGTAGTGACTCTGGACCGTTGGATCCAGTAGACACGTGCATCATTAGATCCCACACTCTGAGAGTTCGCAAATTCGACACTCGAGAGGATATTTGGTATTGTTCATTGAAAAGGTCTAAAGCCCTGAAGTCCTCGAGAGGATCGTGACCGTTGATTTCAGTGGACGCATGGCACTAGATTCGAAGGTCCATGGCATAAGCACTCTGGAAGAACTAAGGTGTGATGAGTCAAGAACTCATGAAATCTCGAAGCTCTGAGGAGCGAGAGTCAATCTAGGTCGTTCATCACACTGTACACGTGGAAGCCATCCTACATTTCAATGATCTCACACTATGTGAGATTTGTAAAGTAGTGATGGAAAGAGCCCTGAAGGGACAAGTGGATCCTGAACACTCATTCGAGAAGACATTTGAACAGTTGGATAAATCTTACTTCACTCTTGAGATTCGACACTTCAGATAATTTGTGTCGTCGAGCAGATAGGGAGAAAACTCCTAACTCCTGAAAGGCATCTCAGCCATCAGTTGGCTGAGCATTGTGGGTTGTTGATATTTGTTGCCATTTTGACATTTAAATGTGGAAGGATACGAAGGGTCGTGGTGTGTGGACGACCAAAAGAAATCGTCGAAGCCTCAAGAGAAGAAATCTGAGCTGTCCATTCTTCGGAGCTCTAGGAAAGTCAATTTAATACTTAGGTATATTCATCAATTCGACGATTTGGGCAATTTGCGAAAAGGTGTTGCGGAAAACTATTTGAAGCTTGAAGTGCGAAGGAGGCATAGATCTATTGATTTGGTGGAGGAATATGAGTCATTTGATCTTCCCTTTTTCGTCAATCGACACTTTGTGAGTGTTGTGTGTGTTGGTGCGATCAACAAAAATCGTCGAAGACCGACACAATGAAATTTGAGTTCTCGATCTCGGTGCTTGTTGAAGACAATTGATCTTTCTTCCTATTGTTTGGAAGTTTGTGAATTGTGTATTCGGAGATAAGAAGGGTAGAAAGTCTTGAAGTCCCGAAATGCCTATAGCTCAAAGCCTCTAAGCACCTAGTTCTCTGTGCTTGGTCATATGAAGGTTTAATGTTAAAAAAATAGTCGTTAAAAAGGAAGCCCTAGAGTGCTTGGTTTTCTCCATTAAAGGGTTACAGTCGTTAAAGAATGTAGCTCAGAGCTCTCACTCTACACGTTCTTGTGCTCGGATAATCAGATCCAACAAAAACGATACGAGGAAACAAGAAATTTTTTGTAGCTCGAGATTCAAACATCTCTAGTGTTTTTTACATGGAGGACACAAGACGGGGACTGTATGCTTGCATCAATCAATATCAAAGGAATTTCATTATCCATAAGAAAAAGCATTGTTCTCATCTTTTTACAAAAATGGCCACCTCTAACAATTTAGGAACAACACAAGGGTCGATTCTTCGTGGGAAGAACTATGAATTTTTGTGTCTCAAAATGAGATCCTTCTTACAAGAACATGATTGTTGGGATCTAGTGGATCTTGTTTATGTGGAAACAAATCCAGTAGATCTGGCTGCTATGAACAATCAAGAAAAAGTTCCTCAAGCAGAAGAAAGGAAAATAGAGAATAAAGCCAAATTTTGGATTCAAAACTCAATAGATGACTCGATTTTCTAAAAAATCACAAGTGATATTACCTCAAAACAAGCCTAGGAAATTCTTTGTACAACCTACCAATGAAATGACAAGGTCAAAACAATCATGCTGCAGACCTCGAGGACACATTTTGAGACTTTATAAATGACAGAGTCTGAAAATATTCATCAATTTATGACCAAATTTATAAGAATTGTAAATCAGATCAGGTTGAATCGTGAAGCCATCCCTGATCAAAGGATTGTTGAGAAAGTCCTAAGAAGTTTTCCAAAGAAACTTGAGATGGTTGGTAGAACCATTCTTGAATCTAAGAATATGATTTTTTTTTCAAGAGATGAACTCACGGGTTCTCTATTGTCACATGAGACGAGAATGCATCTAGAAAATGAGTCAACAACCAATTCCTTCAAGACTCATTTCTCTTTCATCAAATGGAGAGGAAGAGGGAGAGGCAGAGGTAGAGGTCATGGAGGAAGAGGGAGAAGTCCGAGAAATAATCACTCACGTGAAGGTCATACACATCAAATCATAATCAAAATTTCCAGCCTGAAAGAGATAGATGGAGGAGATCCAATGAAAAAGAAAGCATACAATGTTATTACTGCAAAACGTATGGGCACTATGAATCTGAATGGAGGAATAAGCAATCAGATCAAGGCAGAGCACATGTCTCAAATCATGAAGGAGACACCTTAGATGGGATGTTTCTCTCATGTCACAAAATTGAAGAACAACACAAGGACGTCTGATTGTTGGACAATGGATGCAACAATCACATGAAAGGTAACACATATTTACTTTCTTGCATTGATTCTTCTATTTCATCTCATATGCGCTTGGAGATGACTCTTTAGTAAAAGTTCAAGGAAAATGAACTGTACCTATTATCACTAAACAAGATGTAAAGAAAGACATAAACGATGTTTATCACGTTCTAGATATGAAACATCATTTGTTAAGTGTAGGACAACTAGTTGAAAATGGCTATAAGATACTTTTTGAAGGAGCATCACGTAGGATGTATGAAAAACCTCCCACCATAAAATAGATTTATGAAATCCACATGACAAGGAATATAATATTTCCCCCGACCCTCTACAAATTTCACCCAATCTTATACACAAAGTGCATCCACCCTCAATGAAACTATGACTTGGAATACAATATTTGGACATCTAGCCTTTCAAAGTCTAATCCTCCTGCAAAATCACTCCATTGTCAAAGGCCTACCTATCTTCAAAGAGAAAAATCCTGAATGTGAGTCTTCCATTCTTGGAAAACATAAGAGAACAATCTTTCCACAATCCTCCACTCAAGCCAAAGAACACTTAGACTTGGTTCACACTGACCTATGTGGACCAATGCAAATAAAGTCAATAGGTGGTAGATTTTATTTTCTCACATTTATTGATCACTTTAGGAGAAAAATATGGATGTATTTCCTCAGACACAATATTGAAACATTTTCAAAGTTCAACGAATTCAAGGCTGAAGCTGAAAAACATAGTGGGAAATATGTGAAGGTTCTGAGGTCACATGTAGGAGGAGAATAATCTTCAACAAAATTTGCAAATTTCTGCAAATAACAAGGCATAATCATGCAAACCATAGTCAGGTATACTCCATAGTAAAATGGAGTGGATGAGAGGAAAAATGAGACTATAATGACCATGGCAAGGAGCCTTCTCAGAGAGAAATGTTTTTCAAATCTATTTTGGGTTGAGGTTGTGGAGTGTTCAGTTTATCTTATGAACAGATCTCCAACAACTAGTGTCAACATGAAGGTCCCTCAAGAAGCATGGAGTGGGATAAAACTGAATTTTTCTCATCTTAGGACTTTTGGATGCATTTGATCACATACCTTCCGAATTGAGGAAGAAACTTAATGATTGAAGTGAGAAATGCATTTTTGTTGGCTACAGTGAGACATCTAAAGCATACAGACTCTACAATCTGATTTGAAAGAAACTCATTCTCAACAGAGATGTTAAATTTCTTTAAAATCAGTTCTAGAGTGAGTGTGAAAATTTCCCTATGGAAAATCAAAATCCATTTCTTCCACTTCCTCATCACACAGATATTTTACGACAACAAACACATAAACCCGTCCTTCCAAGATTGCAGGTACAAGGCCAACCTAAAATTTCTCAGGGCAACTCTTGTTCAAGCATAAATTCATTCTAACTTCAAAATTGGATAACTCGAAGCTTGAGAGAAATCCATCAACAGTTGGATGATATTGATCAACAAAATCTTTTTGCATTAATGTCATGTCAACCTACATCTTTTGAAGAGGCAATCAAAGAGCCACATTGGGTTCAAGCCAAAGTGTATCGGTTGAAGAAAGCCTTGTATGTCTTAAAGCAAGCTCCAAGAGGTTAGTACAACATAATTGATACTTACCTCGTCAAGTGTGGTTTCAGCAGAAGTGAAAATGAGCCAACTCTATATACCAAAATAGATCAAGAAGGTAAAATTTTGATTGTCTGTCTTTATGTTGATGACATGATATATACTGAAAATCTTGAGTCAACCAATTTTAAACATGTCATGCAATCTGATTTTGAGATCACATATCTTGGCATAATGAAATATTTTTTGGGGATTAAGGTTGACCAATCAACCAAAGGGATTTTTGTCTGTGAGCAAAAGTATGTAGCAGACATCATCAAAAAATTATGCATGGAAGAATGCAATCCAACATAAACCCCTATACCCCTATGCACAAAATTGATAAAGAAAGATGAAGGCCTTATAGTGGATACTACTTTGTAGAAAATTTTAGTAGCCAGTTTGTTGGATCTTACAACAACTAGGCCATATATTATGTATGCAATTGGCTTTGTTTCCAGGTTCATGGAATGTCCGAAAGATTCTCACTCGAAGATGACATAAAGGATTCTGAGATATGTTGTTGGCACTCTCATTTTTTGTTTATGGTACACTCAGTCTGAATATAATCATCTTTCTGGTTACACCATCAGTGATTTTGCAGGAAGCCTTGATGAACAAAAAAACACCTCAAGGTATGATTTTCACCTGAGCACGAATCTAATTTCTTGGGCATCAAACAAGCATCCCATTGTCTCAATATCTTCTATAGAGGCAGAGTATGTCACTGTTAGCACAACTTCTTGTCAAGCTATGTGGTTGCGAAGACTATTGAATGACATGTTACATAGAAAAAATGAGCCAACTCCTATCTTTTGTGACAATACTTCAAAAATTTCTTTATCCAAAAACCATGTTTTTCATAAGAAAAGAAAGTAGATTGACACTCTCTTACTTCATACATGAGCTAGTCAATAATGGTGAAATCACACTTCAATTTTGTGGCCCACGAGATCAACTCACATACATCTTTACAAAGCCATTGGGAAAAACCATTTTTGGTTTTCAGAGACAACACTTAAGAAATATGAGTGATGATGTTTGTAAATCTTGAGTTTAAGAGGGAGTGTTAGTTATAAACTCAACAACATATGAATATACACTGCCAGTTGTTCTAGTTCTGGACGGCTAGACCACTCATTAAGATTTGCTTCTGAAATCTCGATCTTCTTTTTTTGTTTTCCCTTTATAGATTTAGACTAACAAGTAATACAATTGCGCTCTGCATTTTCCTATTCTAGATCTGTCTCTTTTGTATTGTATGTTTTGTTTATAGTTTTGTCAACATTGAATTAGAGGTATAGAAGAATAACACAGAGCGCCCTGCCTTGACATTTGGGAGCATCTCCTACTCAATCTGAGCCATCGATCTCTTTTCTGGAAAAGAGATCGATGGTCCAACCCTTTTTCGAGCCACGACGGACTTTGGATGACCTAAATCTCTCTTCCATCCTAAATCCTTGATCGTGATCTGATTGTAGGCCTCTCTTTTTGGAGAGCTTAGTGGCAAAGTTAATGTTTGTGACCTGAATCTATAATCAAATTAAGGGTGGCCTACCCTGTTAGATTGGATATTTTCTCCAATGTCATTTTGGAAACCTACCCAAGATCATATACATGTCATTTAATTTGGTTGAGGATCGCTTCTATCAAGGTTTTTAAACGCCATTATTTTAGAAGGCTTTGGTTCACCACTTGGCATTTTCCCAGGGGATGAGATTCAGTTCTCTTTTGTGGATTTTTATGCGGAAAAACTTTGTCCAAAAGTTTTGGAAGGGGGTTCATTCACACCTAAATTCCTGTTACATTGGATGTTTTCTCCAATGTCATTTGGGAAGCCTACCCATGATCATATACAGGGTATTTAATTTCGTTGAGGATCGCTTCTATCAAGGTTTTTAAACGCCATTATTTTCTAAGGCTTTGGTTCACCACTTGGCATTTTCGGAGGGGACGAGATTCCGTTCTATTTTGTGGATTTTTATGCGGAAAAACTTTGTCCAAAAGTTTTGGAAAGAGGTTCGTTCATTCATTCTCCTGACGAAGAAGAATACAATGCAGAAATATAAACCAGAAAGAGAAAGAGAATGAAAGGGAAAAGAGAGAAGTAGAGTAGCAAAAATATCTAGTCGCAATATAATAGATGAAGACTCAGGTTTATTATTTTTTTTATTTTGTGAATCTTCCTTACAGCCTTAGTGAAGTATATAGAGGCATTGAGAAGTAGAGTAGCAAAAATATCTAATAGCAATATAATAGATGAAGAATCAGGTTTATTATTTTTTTTATTTTGTCAATCTTCGTTACAGCCTTAGTGAAGTCTATAGAGGCATTTGATTTGTCAATTTTAAAATTAATATAAGTGTTTTGTAGTGAATGTTTGTTCCTCCATGTGTGTTTGTTTTTTTTTTCAAAAGAAAAAAATAGTTGTGCTTCCTTTGAGTATAGTCTTGAAAGCTTTATTTGTTTTTTCTTTAATGTGTGCTTTGAGTACAGTCTTGAGAGCCTTATTTGTTTTTTCTTCAATGTGTGCTTTGAGTGTAGTCTTGAGAGCCCTATTTGTTGTTATGGTGGTTTTAAATATACACTTTAGGGTTGTATTAGATTGGTATAAGAGAGGGTTAAGATTTGTATATGAATGTAATAATAATTCTAATCAAGGAGAGATTCTAGGATAAAAACTTGAATGTAAGACTAAATCTAGTCAAGGAGAGATTCTAGGATAGAAATATAGTTTTAGGAAAATGCTTTTGCTAGGTAAAGTTGTTAGATGAGGAATTCCATAAGAGAGTAGAAATATGGCATATAAAGGGGTAAAAATGTTACCATAGGGAGTGGAGCTGAAAATGACATTTCATTGATGTTAATTGTCATGTTAACCATAATGGATTCCATGGAAAAGCAAATAGAAGTGGAGCTGCACAATATTTTCTTGATGTTAGTGATGACTATATCTTCTTGATGTTAGCGATGAGAAGTGGGAAGTAAAAGCTCCACACTAGGAAGTTGAAGCCCCCAGAGAATGGATTGTCAAGGCATTGACTAGGTAGGTTAAAGATGGAGAGGGAAAGCGAAGGGAAGGATAAAGTTAAGGATTCCCACATGGTTCACAAGTTAAAGGAGATTTTTTTGTTAGTGGATTAGTATTTGTATCTATTTAAGAAGAAACATAACCTAAGGAAAAAGGGGATCACAGTGAGTGATACATAGATTTTTTTTTTATAAGTTGATTAATTTTTTGTTAGTGGATTAGTATTTGTACCTATTTAAGAAGAAACATAACCTAAGTAAAAAGGGGATCACAGTGAGTGATACATAGAATTTTTTTTTATAGATTGTTCATTAAATCAAGATAAAGTAATGAAGGAAATGAAATTATTTCTACATACATTAATGATAGGTTTCCCATTAAATCATGACAATGTAATAATGGACAATCTAATAATGGAGACTGTCCATTAAATCACGACAAAGTAATAAAGGAGATAAGATTGTTGCTACATACATTAATTCCCTTTGATATGTTATTCAAGATGAGTTTAACATCGTGAAAATTTAGTCAACTAGAGAGGCATATTTATTTTCTTTGAATACCACATAGCAACTCTCAAGAAATCAATCAATTTCAATGGTAAAACAATAAGAGGTAGATATTAGTTCATGTCGAGAAGAGGACCAATAAGTGGAAGCAAACTAGAAGAAAGAAGCAATAGAATTCTTGCAACTTAGGAATTAAAAAGTAATTATCAAGACAAAGTTTGGGGAACTCCCAAAGGTATAAGATTTGGAGGAGCATTGTTTTAAGTGTGGTGTGTAGGTGTACAAGGCTTATGATTGTGGAATAATTTGAATGATAATAGAAGGTTAGGAAGGAAAACTAGCATTGCTCCATAAAGGGAAAGAACAATTACATGAATGGTTGGAGATAGCATTGATGAAGTGTAGTAAGAACAAGGAGAGGATATCAAGCCACTTAAAGGATAAACTGAAACAATTTTTATAATTAAATACAATATTAGAGGTACATGGTGTTCACTCAGTCTAGATGGTGGTAACATTGACAATTTGGGGTCTAAGGAAGTGATTGATAAAATTGAAGCTGAAATGAACCTTGAATAAGAATGAATATGGGTAGCTTGGATACAAAAGCACAATATGTTACAGTTGTAGAGTAGCGCGAGATTAATTTCCATATTGGGAACTATAACAAATAGAAGTCTTATGTGATGTTGTGCCAATGGATCCTTTCCATTTGTTGTTTGGTATGCCTTTCCAATTTGATCCAAAAAATTTCCAAGATGGAGCAAAGCATACATTTCTACTAGAAATGTGTAGAAATAATTTTAGGTTGTAGCCCATGAAGGAGGAAAGAGGAGATAATAGAAATAACCATAATTACAATAGTGGTAGTGGAGTGATGTTATGCACATTAAATGATATTTGAAGGAGGAAATGGGGCAATATGTTGCTTCACCATTTAGCCAAAGAATTTAAATTTGGAAGAGAACATAAATGACATAACAACCGAAGTTAACGTTAACCTAGTTTAAGAAGGTTATTTATCATGATTTACGGAAGGGATTGCCAACTATGGGGATTATTTCTCATCAAATTGATTTAACTCTAGGTTCAAATCTACCAAGGAAAGTCTCACATAGAGTGACCTGAGCTGAAAGTGAGATGATCAAGAGCAAGTCCATGAGTTTTGGGATTAAGGATTGATAAGGGATACATTGAGCCCATGTGTAATACTTCTTTCACTTTACTAAATAAAGAAGGAGAACGAAGGATGTGAATTGATTCAAGGTTTATTGATAGGAATTCCTTCACATATCAATTTCAATTAATAAGAATGAACGATTTAATGCATTGTTTGAATGGATAAAATTACTTCACTAAGATTGATGTAGAAAGATGATATCATCGAAATTTGAATCCCTGAAGGAGATGAGTGGAAGATAGCCTATAAGGAAAGGGAAGAACTTTATGAATGATTGGTATTTTTCTTTGGGATGATGAATAGGTCAAGTAATTTTATGTGGCTAATGAATGAGGCACTAAACATTGTTTGGATAAGTTTGTGGTTGTTTATTTAACTATCATACTAATTTTCATCAAGACAAAAGAGTAGAATGAGTCATTTGAGGTTAGTATTGGAGTGCTTAGAAGAGGGAGCTACCCATAACTTTGTATAAATGTTCTTTCATGAAAGAAGAAATGGCCTACTTTATGATTTACCAAGAGGAACTATATAGTGCAGTTATCACCTTGTGAAGTGGAAAGGAAAAAACGATGACGACAAGGCATGGATCTTACAACCATCTTTTCAAAGATTGTGCAAGGGAAATATGATAGTAGGGAAAGCAAAAAGTGGTTGAAGTTTGATTAGCTATGTGATGTTTATGCAAGATGATTGTGATGCATGCCGGATTCACGAAAGTAGGAAATGACATATGATGCAACAACACGAATTGACAAAGGGTAGCATGCCAATTTAAAGGAAATAGTTAGATTAGAGTAGTATAATGAAGTGTGCATAAGATAGATTTAAATTTCATGCATGGAAAGCTAATGGAGCGAGAAATTACATACACACGCTCTCGTAAGCCAAGGAGGCAAATGAGTTTGTAGGCTTACAAGGGAAGGGAACTAGGATTATCATAGGATTGTCAAAGGGGACAATGAACAATAGTTATCAAGTTTGAATTTGAATATAAATTTCAATTTTTTTCTATTATAAAATGGAATAATAGTTACCAAGTTTGAATTTGAATATAAAATTTGAATTTCAGATGATATATAAATATTTTTATTACTTATTTTTAATTCTAATTAAATTAGTCAAAATTTGTCAATATTTTTTATATTTTTTATTCACCTACATTAACAATTGTATGTTTACATAATTGATACCTCATTTGATATCTAAAAAGGTCACCATTTTCTTGAATTTTTTGTGATCCCTTTACCACAAAGAACATTAAAATGAAGCACTAAACATTAAAATGAAGCACTCAATTTGATATGCTTACTCTTTAGATATTGAGTAAAAAATAGAAGTATAGTTTGAGGTCAATCCCATCATTACTTACAAATATGTTTCCAATCATCCATTTCCATTCTGCACTACTTGTGAGTGCCATCTCATTTGCAAAAGTGGTTGTTTTTCCTAAAAAAAAGGTTTAGTGAAATAATTTATTTTAGGGATATGGATCCATATATAAATGTGTTAAGTTGGAGGGAGATGACCATTCAAAAATCTATTAAACTAGATTGGGATAGATAAATCTTTTAGAAGTTTGGAATATGATCACAACATTGAAGACAAGAACATTTAAACCCAATATATCAAAATTGATATATTACTTGAGATTTGAAAAATATAAATCAAATAGAACCAAATAATTGGCCCATATTTTTGAGTTTTGCATATTGTTTATGATAATTTCGTCAAATTTCATAATTGTGTTATATATTGATGAATGAAAGAAATCATTTCTTAAAGAAGCATAGAAACATCGAAGACCTCGAGAGAGAATGACCTTGTTGATTAATGTAAGAAAAGGATTGGGAGTTTAACTTTTTTTAGAGGAGACTAAAAAATACTGAGAATAAGGATGTGTATAGATTAAAAGGTTAAAGTTGTTTGAGAAAAGAGTCTTAGAGAAGTGAAACATTCAATAAGTTTGATTGCAAGGAGAATGAATTATATTTTCGAAATTTGATTGATTTTTTTTAGGAAACTAAAAAGTACAAACCATAAGGATGTTTATAAATTCAAAGATTAAATTTGTTTGAGAAAAGAGTCTTAGAAAAGAGAAACATTTAATAAATTTGATTTGCAAAGAGAATGAATTGTATTTGGAGAAAGAGTAAACTTTTACTATTGAATATCTCTCTTTATATTTTGTGTTATTTTCCTTTTTGTCATAATAACTTGTTAGTTTGAATTTATGTGCAATTTTTTAGTTGGTTTCATTGCTTATATTAGTGTAGATTCATTTCAATTTGGGATTTGTTATGGGTTCAAAGGGATCAAATCTTTTGAGATGCAAATCTTTACGTGTTTTCAATCTTAGTCATGTTCCCCATATTGAGAAATACACTCTTGAAATATTTTGACCATAAGAAATTGTTTCACCCTCAATTTATATATATATATATATATATATATATATATATATATATATAATTAATTTAAGATGGAAATTCATTTTTTTATTAATATTTTTTTAAAATGTTACTTAGCATCCAAGTTAAGCATTAAAAGAATGATACATCTTTTACCTCTTAAAATATTTTTCACTTTAAACTAACATATTTTATTTAAAAAAAAAATGAAATTTATTTATTTATAGTAGCAATTAAACTTTTTCTCTTATTAATATTTTTTTAAATATCATTTTTCAACTCTACACCTCTAAAACACACATGCTAGAAAGATGTAACTTCTAAACAACCTAATCAAGTAGCAAGTTGGATGTCTCTTCTAAACAGCATAATCAAGTAGCAAGTTCTTTAGAGACAGCTCTCACCCTAACCAGATGGACAATTTAGGACAACCTCTACTCTGCTTTCCATAACTAACACGCCACTCTCACAGAGTTCTCCAAGATCTCTTCTGCAGGAACGAAGATCATTGGGATGATAATGTGGAAAATTTACTAGGACACCTCGAACAACGGTTTTTGTTGCCTTCGCCACCGGTGAAATTTTCAACAGCTTTATCGTTCGACTTGGATTGTTAGTTTTAATCGGATTCAATACCCTATAGATGTTATCGAACAACTCTTCCGAACTCACCATAACCACTGCTTAACTTCAAGGACCGAGCGTAGATGCATCAGAAGTAAAGATGCAGAGAGCAATTTTGGTGACTTTGGTCAACATCATTCTACGCCCTAGCGTCCCATTGACTTCAGAGTCCATGGCGCACGCCCCTAAGGAAGTTTCGATCGATATATGGATCACTTCTACCAAACTTATCTTTCCGTGGGACGAGTACGAGTTCTGAGGGAATGAAATAAAGAAGATATGAAAGTATCGAATGGACTGAACAGAGAAGTCCCTTTCCAATTGCAAAAATCATAGAGTAATTAAATAAAATAGACAATAATAATACCATAGATAAAAAGGCTTCCCGGCAATCAGAAACCAGCTGTTCATATTTTATTTGACAGATACAGTAGATTGAAAGTCTGACGGCCGCACGTCTAAATATATTTAATCTTCCAGAGGAGAAAATGTTTTTCTTTTTATTATTTATCATATTGAGCATATTATCGGGAGATCTAAATAACATTTTCAACGAGCATAAACTTGATAATAAAGATATATAATAATTGAGTAGTTTTAAGAATATACAGGCAATTCCAAAAGCAAATATTTGAACAAACTGACAGAGTAAACTCATTCAACCGCCGTGAGAGTAGTTTGAAAGAAAATATTCGAACCAACGGACTCAGTGAAGTCATTCAACCGCCGTTTAGAGTTGCATAGTGTCATCCTCGGCCCCATTGTAGATTCGGATCAAGGGACGGGCCAGCAACAAAGTCAGCACTTTGTGTATGCACCTTCCGATGACCCGAATCTACAATCTGGTTAAACTCAGTGTCGCAGACGATTACAAGAGAATCGTTGATGGGAGAGCACAGATCTAGGGAAGGTATTAAATCTCCATGATAAATAAGACTGGTAGGCCAGTTCATGACTCCAAAGAAACTACTTCGGAGTTATTTCTGTGTGACTGGTTGCAATCTAGGTTACATAGAAACTACTTCTATTTGTTATTGTTGTATATCATAATACAGTTTGCTATTTCTTTATTGCTGCATATCAGGACATAGTTTGCTCTCTACACAATTTTTGTTTTTAATTTTGTTGCAGAATGAAGGGTGGTTTACATGGCATAACCGCTCCTTTTTTAATACTTACGCTCTCGTATTGTTTGCTCTGTTTCTTCTCGTTCGTTGAAGCTCGAGATTTCAGAGCTGAAGTAATCCGTCGTGGCACAACACAAAACTTTTTTCATAGCTTAACAAACAAATGGGGGTTACATATATAGCATGCAGATCACTGACTCAAGTGGATCTGATTAGCTAAAAATAGTAAACCTAGAAACTCACAGTTAAAACACTCATAGTTGAAACTAACTATTACAACAGTAATAGTTAACCTAGAAACTCATGATTACAACAGTTATAAGCATTATCTCTAACACCCTCTCTTAATGCTTACATTACAAATATCTCAATCACAAATTACAAAACATAACAAAAGGTTACAACACTAGAACTTTCATCTGTCTCTCTGATCTGGTCTTCCTCAGCACTGAAACCCACTCTGCAATCACACGACTTCCGCTCTTTCTTCTCCCTCTTTGACAACTTGACAACTCGGCTCATCGGGGCTTCCGTGATAAAAGTTGACAATTATTGATGCATTCTATGAACTTGCCTTCATCTGTAGGATTTTTGCTTTCGGCTATCCTTCACTATATAGAAGAATAGTTTGGATACTGAATGTCTTCAACATTCCTTTACACAAGGTGACTTCCAATAAAAACATTGTACTTGAAACTGGGGCTACCAGCTTGCATCAAGATACAAGTTCTTATTTTTACATAAACACTGGAAGAATAGCACATTACACTCACCACACATACACAAAACATAACCTGTAACTGTTGATCTTGGAGCACCGAAGAACAACAAGATCCACAAGTGTATAACATACTTATACACATACTCAAACCAGTGATGTGTTCTCTTGGCACCGAAGAACGTCGAGAACCACTAACTTTAATATATGCTACTCTGTTCAATGATTGGTTCTTCATCATTTGATTACAAATAAAAATCACACTCTCTCACACACATATAATATATATGACATACATAAACAAAATTTAAACACACCACACATACATATATAAGTAGAAATGCAGGGCAGTGACTGTTTATGGTGGTTCTTCCTTCATATCTATCCACACCGAGATACCAAAAGCTGAAATATTTTCGATGGCCATTTTCTCTGAATGCAGCAGCTCCTTAGTGAGGTAATCGTACTTCATGGAGAGATCTATTGCACACTTGATGCATTGTCCTTTGAAGTATAGTGTAACTTCAAAATGTGAACTAACTTCCACTTCTTCAAAATGTGAACTAACTTCCACTTCACCTTCCTTCATCCTTAAATCTTTTACCCACTTTAATAAAAAGATTTATAACTTCACGTATACACATGCATTTACTTTATCCACATGCATTCACTTTAATATTCAAAATATCCCCCTTTTTTATTTAAAAGAAAACTTTATACCTCACTCTCAAACCATCCAACGCATGCAAATCTTATTCAATGCTCCACATATGCATGCATGCAAATCTTATTCAATGCTCCACATATGCATGCATGCAAATCTTGAATGACTTCAACCTCATGGTAGCATTACTCCCGCTCTGATACCAAGTTAAAATTGGAAGAATTAATTCACACAACACAAAACTTTTTTCATAGCTTAACAAACAAATGGGGGTTACATATATAGCATGCAGATCACTGACTCAAGTGGATCTGATTAGCTAAAAATAGTAAACCTAGAAACTCACAGTTACAACACTCATAGTTGAAACTAACTATTACAACAATAATAGTTAACCTAGAAACTCACGATTACAACAGTTATAAGCATTATCTCTAACAGCCTGTGATTCCGAATCCACAGAGCATGCGAAAGGAGGATATTATTCACCATGAAAAAGTCGGTGGTTTCAAGTTTTATCATAGGGCTGAAATCGATATCCAATGGCTACAAATATCTCCCGAAAAGGTTGATGTGGATATCATTGATAGAAGATTGAAGGAAAACGTGATGCCAGCGTTTAATCCGATGGATCATAGCCCTGGTATAGGACATGACAGTTCTCCGCACCATTGAATATGATGGTGAGCGAAATCTATATCAAAACGAAAGTCAATGCAAGTAGTAAGATATATTTACTGAATTAGACATGTGTAGACAGTGGCAGATTTCACATACGTAGCCTATTCCATGAACCAAAAAATGTTGCTGCAGCTTGTATATATGTGTGTGTCAATGCCATAGTCATGAGGTTGTTTATGGGCTGAAAGACTTCAATACCATCATCATCTCTATTTAAGTGAATTCTAGCGAAAACTCAACTTCGGCCACGAGGTTTTCGATGGGGTAACAGATAGTTCTGTGCCCAAGGACAGTTTGATATCTTTTTGTTTAGTGAGAAGTATTAAATCTCTTTATTCTTCAATGGGGGCGGGCTGGTTGGAATGTCTCCCGTATATGTCCCTAATATCGTGGATTTGAATATATGTCAGTAATATCGTGTATCTGAATAGAAACGTATTATATTAAAAGAAAGACAATTGACGTTGTGTCTATGTGGCGAAGTCGTCTGCATTTGGATGAAAAGTTTGAAGCTCTCACATACCAGTTTTTTACATATAAAAGTAGGGTTCCAGTCTATCCGATTCTTCAATGTAAAGACCACTTT
Source organism: Picea engelmannii (assembly GCA_009831015.1). Lineage (NCBI taxonomy): Eukaryota > Viridiplantae > Streptophyta > Pinopsida > Pinales > Pinaceae > Picea > Picea engelmannii. Next base: position 453,045 of record ML794626.1, read on the forward strand.
ACAGAAAACATTTAATAAACTTTTAGCAGTAGATTTGCGCTAAAATCCTCTCCTATATATGCATGATATCCTATTTTAATATTAAATAATAAATAATAAAAACATATCATATTTCTCTATTAAATAATCGAGGTACCTCTATTTCTTTTCTCATTAATTGTTAAACATCGGATTGATGGATAAATATCATGATATCATATTTTATTATTAAATTAAAAAACTGCATATTCTCATGTAAACTAAATTAAATATCATAACATTGTTATTTCTGATGCAATATAAAATCAAATTACCTTTTAATTTCAGGTAATAATAATATTAAATTATTATAATATCTCAATTTCAGTTAATAATAACATTATATTATTACAACATTTCAATATTATAGTAAATATCTGATTTCTCAACTCTTACATATCTCATATTAAAATTAAAAGTTTTATAGATTTAACTTTCAGTTCATTTAATTATTATTTAAGAGAATATTCATTATATTTATATATATATATATATTAATTAATATGTAGTTTTATGTTAAAATAATAGCAAGGATAATAATTTTTTGTTACTATTCCAATTAATTACAATTAATAATAAAATATAATTTTATTATTAAAAAAATTATATTTTAAAAATAAAAAATCAATATTTAACATATATATATATATATATATATATATATTATAAATATAAATGTTCACATCTAGCTTATGGAAATATAAATACTAATTTGTATCTAAAGGGTTATGGAACATTTATAACACAGTTTGTTAGTATAATTTTTTAAAATAACAATTTTAAAAAGTTTACACCTTTTTTGAAAATATTTCTATCCACTATGAATAATTTTAATCATCAAGAGATGTAATTTTGGAATAAATGAAGGAACATCTATAACATTACAATGTACTTGTTATTCATGTTTATTTATTTTGTCTCTATTTTGATTTAAAAATGAAAAAAAATGAAAAAAAATGTGTATTGAAATATGTTTTTGTCTAATGTTGAATTTTTATTAAAATCTTAAAATATTAAATGTCGTATTTAAAATTTGAAGAGTTAAAATAGTTTAAAAGTTAAAACACCTTGACTAAATTGTGAGAAAAACAAAGGATGTTTGTCTCTTTTTTTATTTGGTTTATGTAAAGGGCATGATTCTAGAGAGACTTGTACATAGGATTTATGAATGTAATGAGGCTTGAGTCCACTTATCGTTGATTCACTAAAATTCCATAGGTTATAGTTGCTTCTTTCCCATAATTATATTTGTCTTAACACAATGCACAAGTAACGTATATTAATATTAATGCATTTACTTATGTGCTCAAATGTGAGTGCTTTCACTATGTGACTTGTGTATGAATATGAATAAGGAAGAATTTTATATGAATATGAATAAGGAAGAATTGTCTATGAATATGAGTAAGAAGATTTTGAGCACAAGTTGTAGAAGAAAAAATGATTTTTTTTTATAGAAGGTAGACTTTTAGGGATGTGGAAAAAGAAAACAAGAGTATTATTGCCATAGAGAGAGAGAGAGAAATGATATAGTTAGGAGTGTACATGTGATCGAAGACATCATTATATTAAGAAAATAATATTTAGTGAGTCATTGATGAAGAGATATTCGAAGCCCAAGAAATGTGAGGTTTTGTAGGGAAAAAGATGAGAGGCAAAGATAAGTGCAACAGATAGATCATGAAAGAATAAGAGGTAGTAAGAAAATATTTTGAGGAGATGAGCAGACCATTGATGAAATGTTTGTTGAATATAAAGAGTAGTTCAATGCCATGAATGTCGCAATGGGTGGAAGGTAATGAACTGTTAGTGGAAATGCAAACATGGGAAAAAAACAATATGTTAACTTGGAGGGATTTCTCAAGATACTTTTACAATGAATTTGAATACAGATTAAAGAAATGAATTGGCATTCTCATTATATAATTTTTATTTATAGAAATTTTGAATACCTATGTGAAATTTCATTTTTTTTAAAAGTGGTATCTTATTTTTTAAGAAAAATATAATGTATATGTTTTCGATAGTGCAAATGTTGAATACCTTAATGATGGATTTTCCTTTAAAAGAATTGTATAACTATATAGAATCCATTCTTATAGTGCGGGGCATTTTTTCCAAATTTATAATATTAATTTTATATATTTTTTTAAATTATAAAAGTCATTTTATCCTTGAAATTACATTGTCTTTCGCTATTCCAGACTAAAAGGGTCTTAACATTACAAAAAAAAAAATATTTTTAAGATTGTAGATCTCAGTGTCTTCTAGTGCAACATATAGCTTATTTTAAAAATGGTTAATGTGATCAAAATTTGTAGTACAAATAAAAGATGTATGTATTTTAGTATTTTGATATATTTTTGTAGCATGTAGAACAATAAAATAAAAAATAGAGACATTGAGAGGTATTAAAAAAATGACATTTTAATGTATTTGAATACCAAAAAACTAGCTTTCTCATCATTAACCTAAATCCAAGGAAACGAACTAAGCAAACACATATGCTAGATTTTTCACTCCTGAAAAAAATAAAATGAAAAGAACATGCACAAACACAAAATATCTCTCTCTCTCTCTCTCAGACTCCTCTATCCCTCTGTCACACACAATCTCTCCCTCTCTCTCTTCCCCCTTTCCCCTCTCCTTATCTCCCTCTTTCCCTCTCCCTCTCTCCCCCATTCCCCCCCACTCTCTCTCCCTTTGTCTTAATATCTCTCTACTAGACTCAATATCTCCATCTCTCCAACTTTCTACCTCTCCCACCCTCTACTTCTCTTTCTCTCCCTCCCTCTCTCTCTCTCTCTCTCCCAAAACCTTGTACCCTCTCTCTCTCACTTACTCTCCCCTTTGTTGCCCCTCTATCTCCCACCCACTCTTCGGATGCTCCCCTTATCCCTCACTTCCTCTCTCTCCCGCACACTCTCTATCTTTCTATCTTTCTCTCTTGCCTTCTCTTTTTCCCTCTCTCTTTTCTTTCCCCTCTCTTTCTCTCTCTCTCATTTTCCCTTCTCTCTCTCTCTCTCATTTTTCCTTCTGTACATATCTCTCTCTATATATATATATATCACCTCTCTCTCTCCTCCTCTCCCCCTCCCCCAATATATATCCATCCCTCTCTCTTGTGTCTACCCCTCTCTCCCCCTCACTCTATATCACCACCCCCTCTATTTATCCCTCCCTCTCTCTCTCTCTCCCCTCCCTCTATCTTCATATCTCCCTCTTTCTCTACCCCTCCCAACATATCTCTCTCTCTCTCTCTCTCTACCCCTCTTTATGTGTAAGGTAGCTAGAGAGGTAGTGGGGGACCCAGAGGGTCCATAGTGATAATAGTGGAAGCCATTCAATGTAAGGTGGACTAGGTCCACTATATTATTAAATAAGGCCCATTATGGTAGTTAAATATAATAAATGGGTAGTTAGATATAATAAATGTAAGAGGACTTCTTAGAAGGTTCTACTTCTAGAAGATTCCTCCTCTAGAATGTTCTTAGGTGATGGTAGCACTATATAAAGAGGTTCAAGCAATGTCATAGGACATGAAGAGAATTATTGTGTTTGGAGATTAAGCTCAGTAGGAGGTTTCCCCCTCAAAGAGGCAAGTGAACAGGAGAGGATCCCTTCCATAATAGGATCCATTCTATCGTGTTTCCCTACCTCAAGGGTTTGGCAATAATAAAGTGTTGTTTCTTCTATATTTCTCTGTGGATATATTGTGTATTCAGTATTTTTGGTGATTATATTTGTAGATCTATTTGGTTCTTAACAAGTATTATCAGAGCTCTGATACCACTTGTTAAGAACCAATACCAGATCTGCAAATACACTTCAATAATACTAATAATAAACCATAAACCATTCACCATAACATGAACACAAGAAATAGAGAAAACCCTTGAGGTAGGGCAACACCATACAATGGATCCTATTATGGAAGGTATCCTCTCCTCTTCACTTGCCTCTTCGAGGGGACATCCTCATAATGAGATACCGCTCCAAATACAATAATTCTCTTCATGTCCCATTACGATGCTTCAACCTCTTTTTATAGTGCTACCATCACCTAAGAACATTATCAAGGAGGAATCTTCTAAAAGAGGATCCTTCTAGAAGTGGAACCTTCTAAGAAGTCTTCTTACATTTATTATATCTAACTACCATAGTGGGCCTTATTTAATAATATAGTGGGCCTAGTCCACCTTACATTCAATGGCCTCCACTATTATCATTATGGCCCCTCTGGGCCCCCCACTACCTCTCTAGATACCTTACATTATGTTCCTCTCTCTTTGACCTCTACCTATAACTGACTTCCTCACTTTTTCTCTCAGTTCCCATATCCCCCTATCCATCTCTCTCTCTCTCCTTCTTTCCCTCTGTCTCTACCCCACTCTTCCCCCATATTTTTCTTTACCTATTTATCTCACTCCCTCTCTTTCTATGTCTATTCCTCCATCCCTCCCTAACCCCCCACTACAACACTCTCCATTTGTTTGTCCTTCCTTCTCTCTCTCTCTCCCTATATATATCCAACTCCCTGTCCCCCCCCATCCCTCTCTCTCCCTTTCTCCCCCCCTCTCTCTCTATCTCCTCCCCCCCTCCCTCTCTCTCTTATAGGCCTCTATATCTACCCCTCTCTTTGTATTTATCCATGATTCTTACTCTATCTTCAACCCTCTCTCCCTCTCCCTCTCCCCTTGTTCCCCTCTATATTTACATCGTACTCTCCCTTTTCTTGGTTTATCTCTATTTCCCTCTTTTTCTCTCTATGCCACCACCCCTCTCTCATTATCCATCTCTCCATTTCACTTTATCTCTCTCCATATCACTCTCCTTATGTTCCTTTTTCATTCTCTCTCTCCCAACTCATTCTCTCCCTATCCCTCACTTCTCTCTCCCCCTCCCCCCCAAATCTCTCCCTCCCTCTCTCTTTTGTATAACCTTGTATTCCATTCTCTCTCTCTCTCTCTCTCTCAATTTGTCCCTCTATCTCTCCCCCTCCCACCGTATCTCTCCCTCTCTCTCTCACACACACACTCTACCCCTCTCTATTTTCCTCCCAGTATCTTCTCATCTCTATCCAACCATTCTGTAAGTTTCTTCCTCAATTGTAACTTAGTTTCAATATTCCCCTCTCCCTCTCTCCACCCACTCTCTCTCTCTCCTCTCTCCCTATATATCTACCCCACTCTTCCCCCCATATCTCTTTATCTCTCTCACTCTCCACCCCTCCCTCAACCCCCCACTACCACACTCTCCCTCCCTCCCTTTGTCCTTCCCTATTTCACTCTATCGCTCTCGCCCCCCCCCCTCTCTACCTCTTTCTCTCCCTATATCTATCTAACTCCTTGTCTCCCGCCATCACTCTCTCTCCCTATTAGGCCTCTCTCTCTCTAGCCCACTCTTTCTCTTTCTCCTTGTTGCTTCCTTTATCTCTCTTCCCTCTCTCCCTTTCTCCTTATTTCCATCTCTCTCTATTTTATACTCTTCCCCTTCTCTCTCTCTACTCCACCCTCCCTCCCTCCCTCTATCCATGTATAAATTTCCCTTTCTCTCTCTCTCTCTGCATCTCACTTTTTCTTTAACTCTATGTCCCCTTCTCTCCCTCTCCCCTCACTCTCTCTCTTCCTCTCCCTATCTCTCTCTATCTCTCTTACATTCATCCCTCTACCCTCATCTCTCTCTCTCTCTCTCTACATCCCTACCTCTATATTCCATTCTCTCTTCTAGATCTCGCTCTCTCACTTTATCACTCACTTTATATCTCCACCTATCCCCCTCTCTCTCTCCACTCATCCTCTCTCCAATTATTTTCATCTTTCCCATTATATATCCCCCACTATCTTGCCCCCCCCTCTCTTTCCCTCCATCCATTTATTTCTCTCACCCTCACCCTTCACCCATTTCCATGCTCTCTCTCCTTGCCTTTCTCTTTTCTTCCCTCTCTCTCTCGCCCCTCCCCCTCCCTCTCTATTTCCCCTCCCCACCCCTCTCCATCACTGCCTCCCTCTCTCCATGAAGTCTCCCCCTGACTCTCTCTCCCTCTCCCTTCATTTCTCTATACACCCCCACACTCTCTCCCCCATCAAAATATATATCTATATATAACTCCCTCCCTCTCCATATCACTCTCTCCTTCTCTATCTCTACCTCCCTCGATTCTAATCTCTTTCCCTTTATCTCCTTGATTCTTCGATTCTGTCACTTCCTTCCACTCCCTGCCCTTATCTATATTTATCTCTCTCTCACACTCATTCTCTTGATATTTTCTCATATCTCCCTCCCCCCTCTCTCATTATCTTCCTATCACCCTCTTTCCATATTTCTCTCCCACACACTCTACCCCCATCTCTCTCTCTCTCTATCACCCTTCTCTTTTTTCACTCTCTCCCTATCTCCTCGTCTGACGCAGGTGAAAAAATTCGTGACCACTCTACCTCCACCTTATCGCTCTCTCCTTCTCTCAGGATCGTTCAAAATCCCTTATTCGAGAATAAGCGTCTCCTTTGATTCCTGCTGGAATCGCTGTTAAAAACCCGAAATCCACAGGTCCTTTAGCTCACCCTGTCACGGCCTCTGCACCTAACCGCGGTTATCCCCGACTCTCTATCGGGGTTTGGGGTTTTGCACTTCCTGATGTCAAGAGTTTCTCACCTCTCCAATCCTCGATTACCGATGCACCCCTTTCCACGCGCTAGCCCTCTTGGCTATAGGCCTTGGCCCATATGACCATCAACACATGACCTCAGTCAAACTACTCATTGGGGTTTCGGTGTTTTCGATGTCACCATGCACATGCCTACGGGATTCCTGATCCTCCAATCCCTGATGTGCTCCTTATCCCACGCTTTAGCCCCTTTTGGCTATACAATGGTCCATGCAACCGCTCCTATATGACCTCAGCAATAACTCTCATCGGGGTTTTGGGGTTTCCAGTGTAAATGTGCATACGCCCTTGGAACCCACGATATGTCGATCCCTGACTTCCCTCGGATCACTGACAGCTGGCCTCCACTACAGCTCTGTCCTCCTTCTCTGATGTGATGACAGTTGTTCCCCACTGATCGGGGTTTCGCCATTCGCGATTTCAAAAGGCATGAACTCTTCACTCCCGGGATCTCCGATATCCTGATGGCTTCAAATCCGATGGACGCTTCCTTGTCGGGACTTTCTCGATGGCGTTGATGGTTGCCATGCGTCCTCCTCAAATGGACGGTCCTGATTATGTCGGGATTTCGTGACTTTCAATGTCCTGTTTCTCTTATCCTCAGGAACTCCGATTTCTCGATGACTGCTATGCCGACTCGCTCTGGATCTCTGACACCTGTCCCTCTTGAACGGATAGCTCTGATTATATCGGGGTTTTCAACTTGGATTTTCCCGATCCCTTGACCACGGGAATGTCGATTTCCCGATGCACCAAAACGCCGATGGCGCTTGATCTCTGCCATGTTCCTCGCTAACGGATGGTCTAGATCTCGTCGGGATTTCACAACTGCTGCTGTCTCAATTCACACGACCTCGAGAATCCTGATTTCCCGATGGCCGATATCTCGATATGCTATTCCTCTTGTCGGGATTACTCTTCTTGTTCACGAGGCTTATCTCCCTCGCAGGTTCCGCAGATCTGAGGGTTGTCGACGACCTTGCACCTGGTATAATGGCTCAGACCTATCTTCCTTCCCTGTGCTTCTCCTGAGGTTTAACCTCCGCGCACCTTCTCCCAATCCAACGACTGAAGAGATTTCTCTATGAGATACGACAACAGTCGGTCTCCTCCTTCTATAAGCTCCTCCTCAGCTCCTCCTGGGCGTAGATTGATGGCACAAATCTGTTCTCCTACCAATCCTATGGCTGACGTTGTTCCTCCGGAGCTTCTCTGCCTTATACCTATGCTTGGAAGAATTTGCCTTCTCAAAGGATTCAACCTTTTCTTCGTCTTTGTGAACTCCTCGACTATGAGTCCTACTGTGCATACGAGAATGCTGGCCCTCCTGAGATTCTTCAAATACTCAGAACCCTTGAGGGATTTTTTCCTTTCTTCTCCCTCAAATGGAGAATAATATGCCTTCCTGGCTAACTATTTGCTCAAGAAACCTCCTTGCTGAGTCCTTATGGGTATTCAACAACCCTGAGAATATCCTTCTTGATGGATGATTCCTCCAGTAGCAGAACTCAAAGAGTTCTTTCCTTCTGTGCCTGTCTGCACACTAACTCAAATGCCCACCTCGAAGAGTTCCCTTTCTTCCACTGAACACTCAATGATTCTGTCTTCTTTCGTGCACTCCTTGCACTTGCTCGATGCCCTCCTGGTATAGATCTACAGAATCCTCAGTGATTATGGTCCTCTTAAGAACTCACAACAGAGTTCCTCCAACTGCACCTCGTGCTTATGCTCAATGCCCACCTGGCAGAGATCCACAGAGCTTACAGCAAAGTTCTGTCTGAAACTGTGTTTCAGCTACACATCCTTGCCTCTAAGTTATTCAGTAACCTTGAGGTCTTCTTCATCTGAGTTGTTGATCTCCAGTTCATGTGCCTCAACATGTCTTTTTCTGACCCCGTAGAGTTCAGAAGTGCATCCCCTTTGCACGGCTCTCAAAACCCGTAGTGTTCTATCACACCCTCCTGGCATGAAGCCTCAAAGACCTTCAACCTGAAATAAAAAAGACTCCTTGCAAATGCTTAACAAACATACATTCACAGCATATATAGAGAACACACACAGACATCCATTCAACACAGAAATGTAGGAAAAACTGCTCTATTATATTGACAATGGCAAATGCCTGTATTTTACAAAGGTGTTCTCGAGCTCTCTCTGACTCTTCTCCTACAACCTCATCTAACTCTAAACTGAGATCTCAAAATCTCTTTTACCTGAGGGGCTCATCGAGCGCTTTCCTCCAGGTTCACCTACTCTAATAAATTACATTCAATGGTTGTTTAGTCCAGCGCCTGGATCTAGATCTTAATCGATCTAGCATTAAAGCCGATCTACCTAATGCCTGCTCAAAGGAACGGCTTCCATGGCTCACTAGCCTAAGCACATTAAATTACATTGAATTTCAAATTTCAAGTGAGGTTGCACCTCTCTTAAATGCGCGATTTGAATTCGCAGACGTGGTTGGCTATCTGGTTGACTGCATGGAGAGATGCTCCTGCATCAAAATCCTCAGCTGCAAAATCATGAGCTCCTTCTCATGCGCTTCCCCTCTTAGTGATTGGAAATCCTCCTGGATCCCAAATAAGTCTTTGGAGACTTCCATCTGCTCCATTCTGCTGCTGCTGCTGTGACGCAAACACGCCACCCAGGGCACATCCGCTCCCACCAGGACCTTCTCTTCCTTTGGCCCGAAGAGCTGAAATACTCTTCAAATCCCTTATCGAGACTTTCCTACACCCACAAGATGCTCTTTAGGGTTTCCCATTGTCCTATCGATAAATCGGTCCTCGCGTGAGCGCAAGTTCGCTGATATAGTGGTAGACGAATTACCTCATTCATTGCTATCGATGAGGAGTGTAAGTCATCATATAGACCTCATACCAGGAGCCAGTTTGTCAAACAAAGCTGCATACAGGTTGACGCCGCAGGAGAACGAAGAGGTCAAAAGGCAGGTGCAGGACTCACGCTCACGAGAGGCCCGATTTCTAGATAGGACAACGGGAAACCCTAAAGAGCATACTGTGGGTGTAGGAAAGTCTCGATAAGGGATTTGAAGAGTATTTCAGCTCTTCGGGCCAAAGGAAGAGAAGGTCCTGGTGGGAGTGGACGTGCCCTTGGTGGCGCGTTTGTGTCATGCTGCTGCTTTTGCTGCGTTACTGCTTCCCAGCTTTTCCTTGCTGGTAGTCTGCGTTGATCCCAACATCAATGTCCTAATATCCTCGATCAATACATCCAGCTACTCCCATGGATGGTCCTATTTTTGCAGTCTCCTCAGTTGCAAAACTTTTTGGCCATTGGGTAGATCATCATGATCTCCCACACGTTACTCCTTATCTATTTCCAACCTTACCTGTTGGATGTGCCTTCCCTGCACTCTCACCCTTTCTTCCAGGGATTCTATCTGCTGCCACAGATTAGCAAAGCTAATGCTGTCTTCTCTTTCTTCTGCTTCTGCAACTTCCCATGTTGTAGTCTTTTCAGCCTCTTGGCTGAAAATGTTGAGCCATTCCTCAGAATGCTCATCTTCTTCTTCTTCTTCTACTTCTTCTTCTGCTGTCAGCTCCAACGCTACAACGCTCTCAGATCGTTGGCTGAAATCATTGAACTGTTCCTCAGAACGCTCATTCTTCCCTTCATCCGCTTGGGCAGTCTCAAATGTCTTCTCCAATTTTCTTTTGACAGTCATAGCTGACTGTTCCCCTGCTGTTGTCATATCATCTGCAAAAAAAAATTATGCCTCCTCCTGGGCAGATGGTAGGAATACTCCAATCCCCCCAATCATCAGAATAGCATCCCGATCTTTCACCTCCGTCATCTGCACCTACTGATCTAAGTCCATCTTTGAGTGCACCTGCTCTGTCAGCTCCTCTGGCTGATTCCAACTCACTTCTGAGTTTATGAGACCTTCAGACAGTCTCATCTTCTCATCCCTACCCACCTAGCAATATGGGATGTCTCTGCTGCCCTCCTGGCAGACTATGAGATCAACCGATCCCATCTTCATCATCACTCCTTGTTGAATTAAACTCACCTCTGAGTCCATGAGACTTTCATCTAGTATTGCATTTTCATTTCTACCCACCTGGCAGTTTAAGATGCTTCCGCTTCCCTCTTGGCAATCTTTGAGATCCCTCAGCGATCTCTCATCATTGCCCTCCTGGAAAATTGAAATTCCTCGACTGTCCTCCTAACAGTCCGTGAGATCTTGCAACGACCTCAGCTCGTTGCCCCCCTGGTAAACTGGAATTTCTTCTTCTCTACCTTCCTGGTAGTGCTTGAGACCCTTAGCCAATCCCAATTCATCCTAATCATTATCGAGACCTCTTCCAGTCTCTGGCTCATAGTGATCAATCATCTTTTCCTCTATGGCCTTGAGGTTTTCAGCATACCTCAACCATTCCTTTAACAACCTACGTTGTCTTATGACCATCAGCTCTCGGACTAGCCACTTTGCTTTTTCCTTCCTCATGGGCCATTCATAAACCCATCTCTGATTGGATTTCTTATCTTGCCTCATCCGCAATTCCATCTTCTCTATGTCTGCTTTTAATTCATAGATCTCTCTAGTCCTTTCTTTATCAAATTTCACAAGCTTTTCTTCCTTGCTCTTCTTTCTATGGACTTCAGTAGCCATCTTGTTGTCCCTGTCTACTGCCCTGACAAACCTGTTGCTGTCACTCCTACAATCCTGAGTGCTCAACTTCATCCTACAGTCCTCCTAACTATCTCCTTGATTGTTGCCTACCTGCAAACAACCACCTATAGAGTCTTCAGTAACTCTGTCTTCTTCAACCTCCTCTGTCTGCAAGATACAAACATAATCCCGCTCTGATACCACTTGACGTAGGCGAAAAAATTTGTGACCACTCTACCTCCACCTTGTCGCGCTCTCCTAATCTCAGGATCATTCAAAATCCCTTCTTCAAGCTGAATCGGCTCCTTTGATTCTTGATGGAATCACTGTTAAAAACCTGAAATCCATAGGTCCTTTCGCTCACCCTGTCACGGCCTCTGCACCTAACCGCAATTATCCCCGAATCTCTGTCGGGGTTCGGGGTTTCGCACTTCCTGATGTCAAGAGTTTCTCACCTATCCAATCCCCGATTACCGATGCGCCCCTTTCCACGCGCTAGCCCTCCTGACTATAGGCCTGGCCCATATGACGGTCAACACATGACCTTTGTCAAACCTCTCATCGGGGTTTCGGCGTTTTCGATGTCACCATGCACATGCCTACGGGATTCCCGATCCTCCGATTCCCGATGTACTCCTAATCCCACACTTTATCCCCTTCCGACTATACAATGCTCCATGCGACCACTCCTATATGACCTCAACAATAACTCTCATCGGGGTTTCGGGGTTTCCAATGTAAATGTGCATATGCCCTTGGAACCCACAATATGTTGATCCCCAACTTCCCTCGGATCACTGAAAGATGGCCTCCACTACATCTCTATCATCCTTCTCTGCTGTGATGACATTTTTTCCCCACTAATCGGGGTTTCGTGATTCTCGATTTCAAAAGGCACGAACTCTTCGCTCCTGGGATCTCCGATATCCTGATGGCTTCAACTTCGATGGATGCTTCCCTGTCGGGACTTTCCCGATGGCATTGATGGTTTCCACGCATCCTCCTCAAATGGACGGTTCCGATTATGTCGGGATTTTGTTACTTTCAATGTCCCGGTTCTCTTGTCCTCGGGAACTCCGATTTCCCGATGACTGTTATGCTGACTCGCTCCGGATCTCTGACACCTGTCCCTCTTGAACGGATGGCTCTGATTATATCGGGGTTTTCAACTTGGATTTCCCCGATCCCTTGACCACGTGAATGCCTATTTCCCAATGCGCCAAAATTCCGATGGCACTTGATCTCCTCCACGTGTCCTCGCTAACGGATGGTCCAGATCTCGTCAGGATTTTGCAACTACTGTTGTCCCGATTCACATGACCTCGAGAATCCCGATTTATCGATGGCCGATATCCCGATATGCTATTCCTCTTGTCGGGATTACTCTTCTTGTTCACGAGGCTTATCTCCCTCACATCTTCTGCAGATCTGATGGCTGTCGACGACCTTGCACCCGGTCTAACGGCTCAGACCTGTCTTCCTTCCCTGCGCTTCTCCTGACGTTTAACCTCCGCGCACCTTCTCCCGATCCAACGGCTAATAGGATTTCTCTATGAGATCTGATGGCAAGCGGTCTCCTCCTTCTATAAGCTCCTCCTGAGATCCTCCTGGGTGTAGATCGATGGCCCAAATCTATTCTCCTATCGATCCTATGGCTGATGATGTTCCTCCGGAGCTTCTGCCCCTTATACCTATGCTTGGAAGAATTTGCCTTCTCAAAGGCTTCGACCTTTTCTTCGTCTCTTCGAACTCCTCGACTATGAGTCCTGCTGTGCATACGAGAACGTTGGCCCTCCTGAGCTTCTTCAAATACTCAGAACCCTTGAGGGATTTTTTCCTTTCTTCTCCCTCAAATGGAGAATAATATGCCTTCCTAGTTGACTGTTTTCTCAAGCAACCTCCTTGTTGAGTCATTCTGGGTATTCAACAACCCCGAGAATATCCTTCTTGATGGATGCTTCCTCCAGTAGCAGAACTCAAAGAGTTCTTTCCTCCTGTGCCTGTCTGCACACTAACTTAAATGCCCACCTAGCAGAGTTCCCTTTCTTCCATCGAACACTCAACGGTTCTGTCTTCTTTCGTGCACTCCTTGCACTTGCTCGATGCCCTCCTGGTAGAGCTCTATAGAATCCTTAGTGATTCTGGTCCTCTTAAGAACTCACAGTAGAGTTCCTCCAACTACACCTCGTGCTTATGCTCAATGCCCACCTGGCAGAGCTCCACAGAACTTACAACAAAGTTCTGTCTGCAACTGTGTTTCAGCTACATAGCCTTGCCTCCAAGGTATTCAGTAACCTTGAGGTCTTCTTACTCTAAGTTGTTGATCTCTAGTTCCTGTGCCTCAGCACGTCTTTGTCTGACCCCGCAGAGTTCAGAAGTGTATCCTCTATGCACGACTCTCAGAACCCGCAGTGTTCTTTCACACCCTCCTGGCATGAAGCCTCAAATACCTTCAACCTAAAATCAAACAGACTCCCTGCAAATTCTTAGCAAACATATATTCACATCATACATAGAGAACACACACAGACATCCATTCAACATAGAAATGCAGGAAAACTGCTCTGTTATATTAAAAATGGCAAATGCTTGTATTTTACAAAGGTGATCTCGAGATCTCTTTGGCTCTTCTCCTACAACCTCATCTAACTCTAAAATGAGATCTCAAAATCTCTTTTACCTGAGGGGCTCATCGAGTGCTTCCCTCCAGGTTCACCTACTCTAATAAATTACATTCAATGGTTGTCTAGTCCCGCGCCTGGATCTAGATCTCAGCCGATCTAGCATTAAAGCCGATCTACCTAATGCCTGTTCAAAGGCACGGCTTCCATTGCTCACCAGCCTAAGGAAATTAAATTACATTGAATTTCAAATTTCAAATGAGGCTGTGCCTCTCTTAAATGCGCGATTTGAATTCGCGGATGTGGTTGGCTAGCTGGCTTACTGCGTGGAGAGATGCTCCTGCATCATCGTCTCTGGTGCCCGATATATCTCTCTCCCTCTCTCTCACATGCTCTCTCTCTCCCACTGTCTCTCTCTCGTTTCCCCAACTCTCTCTCCTCCAACCCCCTCCTCTCTCCCCTCTCCCTCCCTCCATCCTTCTCTCTATTTTTTCTCCCTCCCTCTCCATCGATCCTTATCCCTATCACTCCTCCCTATTTTCCCCATCCCATCCCTCTATCCATTATTCTTTCTTTCCCCCTCTCCTCTCTCTCTCTCTCTCTTACCCCTCCCTCTCACTCTATATCTACCCTTCTCTCTCTCCCACTACTCTCTTTTGTTATCTCACTCTCTACCTCTTCCTCTATGACCTCCCTCTACCACTCTCTCCCCCTCTCTCTCTCCCTCCATTTATTTTGTTCTCTTTTTGCTCTCTCTCCTCCACACTCCATTTTCCTCTCTCATGCTTCCTCCTTATTTACTACCCTTTCTCTCCCCCTCCCCCCCCACACTCTATATATTCAATATCACTTTATCTCTCTCTCTCCCTTTTCCCCTATTTCTCTCTCCCTCTCCCCCCCCCAACTACCGCTCTCTCCATATTTCCCTCCATCTCTACCCCACTCTTTCTCCCTCCCCCCTCCCTCTCCCTATAACTATCTAACTCTATCTCACTTTCTATAACTTACTTCTCTCTCCATACCTCCCTCTCTCACTCCCTCTTCTCCTCTACCACTCTCTCCCTCGCTTTTTCCCTCAATTGAAAGAGATTTGTGATTATGTAGAAGATAAATGAGAAAACTTATTTCTACAATAAATTATTGTAATATGTCATTTTTTAGGTCACAGTATTTTTAGGTGACCACTATTTGAGTGTGGATTGTCATTGGATTTAGATGTAGATAATTCAAGAGGTTGTCCATATTGTTGGTTGTGAGTTATAATATGGATATCCTCAACATTCATGCAAATAATTTAGAAGGAATGATCTATCGATGATGTACATATACATGGTTGATTAGAAATAAATTTTTCTTGAGAACCATTAATTTATTATGTATTTAACACTTAGAAATATTTTCCACCATAATATATTCCTTATTGAATAATTCAAGTATTTATAATCACTTTAGAAACAAATCAAGGGATTAATACACATAACGTCAAGGGTGTAACTGAAGATCGAGGCACAGTTCTTGTAGTCGCTAAGTCTGGTTCGTCGAATGCCACCCATTTATCCCTCTTGGTTTCCTCTCCATCTCCCAATAAGTAGTGTTTCTTGTAGTGTTGATTTTATTTCTTGAATGTGAAGAACCTGAGTCAGATCTTCTTTCAATTTTATAAAATGAAGTTGATGTGTCAGACCTGTCTTCATCCTTTACAAATGAAGGAGCTATTTCAGACCTATATTCATTCTTTACAAAGGAAGGACCTGTATCAGACATGTTTCACCTTTTACAAATGAGGGACATGCATCAGGTTTCTTAGTGGTATTGATTTCTTCCTTGTTGTCTGTCTTTCCTTTAGTTTTTCCTTTAGTTTTTTTTAATAATTTTAACATCTCATATGCCTATCTTTCCTTTAGTTTTTCCCTTATTTTTTTTTATTAGTTAAGTGCATCTAGATGTAACCAATTTATTTAACAGATCTCTTATATGCATATCTTTCCCTTAGTTTTTCATTATAACCAATTTATTTAACAAATCTCATATGCATATCTTTCATTTAGTTTGTTTTATTAGTTAAGTGCTATGTAACCAATTTATTTAAGAGATCCCATATGCCTATCTTTCCTTTAGTTTTCTTATTAGTTTAGTGCAGATCTATGATCTCATATGCCTATCTTTCCTTTAATTTTTCCTTTAGTTTTTTTTGTTACGTAAGCGCATCTATGTAACCAATTTATTTAAGAGATCCCACATGCATATCTTTCCTTTAGTTTTTTTATTAGTTTAGTGCAAATCTATGATTTCATATGCCTATCTTTCCCTTAATTTTTCCTATAGTTTGTTTTATTAGTTAAGTGCATCTATGTAACAAATTTATTTAATAGATCTTATATGCCTATCGTTCCTTTAGTTTTTTTTTAATTTTTCCACCAAAATTATTTGATATGTCAATAGAATCATATTTTTGATGATCCAGAGTGAACATAAAATGAAACATTTAAATTAATACATAGTAGCAAACTATTTAAGAGTTGATCATATTTTTGATGATCCATAGTGAACATAAAATGAAACATTTTAATTAATACATAGAAAAAAAGTATTTAAGTGTTTGATCATATTTTTGATAAAACAAAACATCTAAATTAATACATAGCAAAAAAATATTTAAGATTTGATCATATTTTTGATGATCCACGGTGAACATAAAATGAAGCATTTAAATTAATACATAGCAGAAAAGTATTTAAGAGTTTGATCATATTTTTGATAAAATGAAACATTTAAATTAATACATAGAAAAAAAATATTTAAGATTTGATCATATTTTTGATGATCCACAGTGAACATAAAATGAAAAATTTAAATTAATACATAGCAGAAAAGTATTTAAGTCTTTGATGCTTAATTTGATACATTGTAAAAATTAAAATATACAAAACATTAGTTCGTTACTAGTTAACTTTGCCACTTTCTTTTATCAACTTTGAGAAATCAAATATGAAATAATAAATTGTTATTTTGAATTCCAAAATTATGATATATATATAATATATATTATAATCAAAGTCTGAATAGTTACATTGTAAAATACATAAGTTTCACATCCATTTTAGGATGATAATAAAAAATAAGACATTTAACTCCAAAATTATGGACTCTAAGCCATCGCTTCAAGATACTACATACCTGCAAGTCAAAAATTAAAAAATAAAAAATTTACAATTCAAACATGCGAAATAATACAGAATTCAAAATTTGTAATTAAAACAAAATTGGCATACATGCCAAAAGAGTTAAGTCTCATCCTCCAACATACTCTTTCCCACAAAATATATTGTAAACATATTTTCCACCGAATATAATCTAGACTTCTGTAACAATAAAAAACAATAATAAAAAAACAAATAACACATATTAGCATATATATTGTACAACTAAATATTAAATAAAACAATAAAAAATAATAGCATACCCAACCACAGTTAAACAAATTTAAGATATAACTACTCTCCAATTAAGAGTACATGATTTAAACAATTTGTAAATCTTATCTTTAAAAAAAATTAAAGAGAAAAATTATGTTCTAGGTAAAGAAAAATGTGAGTTAGAGTTAGATAATAATATGAAAATAAATATAGAACTGTGAATGAATAAAGTTCACAAATTTGCATATTAAGATATTCTTTCAATCAAATACTTATCTCCTTATGGATAAAGTCCCAAATCCTTTAGGTGAAATTCTCCTTGTGGATAAGATCTGAAATCCTTCAGGTGAAATTCCCATACCAGGTGATGTTATTGTGTTCTTGGTAAAAGAAATTGTGAATTAGAGTTAGATAATAATCTGAAAATAAATATAGTGTATGAAGAAAATTCACAAATCTCGACATATTAAGTCATTCTTCCAACGAAATACTTATCTCTGTGTGGATAAAGTCCAAAATCCTTCAGGTGAAATTCTCCTTGTGGTTAAGGTCCCCAATCATTCAGAAATTATCATCCCAGGTGATGTTATTTGATCATATTTACAGAGAAATAAAATACTAATCTCCTCAATAATTAAATACTTTTATCTTCTTCTGCAGTGGTCATATAATAAAATTTCACAATGCTCTTTCAAGCTAAAGGACTCATAAATCTCCATATCAAGCCATTCTTACAAAAAAAAACTTTTTATCTAAAAAAGTTCACAAATATCCATTTTAAAAACCATTCTTTCGATGTAACATCCCCATCCGGTACGACACCTACAATGTACAATCGGTAAAAGCACCCTTAAATTTTTTTGTTTTTCTGTGTGTGTGTGTGCAGGAAGGTAATAATGACATTAGAATCAACATCAAAACACGACGACGAACACAACGCATGCAACTCACGTGGCAACAACATACCGCCTAACATAAAAGTACATCAAGCACCTGGAAGCAATGACGCCATTCAAATGATGAAGAATAAGAATGACTACCCGCTCGTGCTACCCTGCAATGGTTAGGACCCCCAGGACACATAAGCAATGCTCAAGCCTAGGTTCCCATCGATTTTGACCATTTAAAGTCTCAGGGCTGGAAACTGTTCTGAGGAGCAAGGAGGTGTCTACGTCCCACCCCAAAACAAACAAGTCCAAGCCGACTAAGCTAAAGGACAACATCAATATCATCCAGGACACCTCATTCCACAAAAAAAAATCAAAATTTTATAAATCTTTCAATAATATTTAAAATCGACCTTATAAAGTATTATACATAAGGAAGACATTGAAATATTTTATTTATGCCCATATAAAAACTATGTTATCGTATAAAGTAGCATATTATACACACTTACACTCTAAATTGTTACAATAATAGAATCTAAAGAAAGAATTATCTAATGAAGGTATAACTTTGACTACTTACTTCCAATAAAATCCAAATCTTATAAGTTTTTCAAAATATTTAAAAAGTATTTGATTCAACATAAAATTGACAGATCTTATAATAGAATCTAATGATAAACTATAACTTGACCATCGGATTCAAATAACATATTATATCTTTTCAATAATATTTAAAGACAACTCCAGTATTTTACTTAGGACAAACATGGAAATATTTAATTTCTTGTCCATATTGAAGGCTATGTTAATTCATGTCAGCCACATCTTATACATAGTTACACTTAAGGGTTCCAGTAAATAAATCTAATGATAAAACATAACCTTGAAATCTCACTTCCAATAAAAGTCCAAATCTTATAAATCTCGATGAATATTTTAAAGATACTCTTATAAACATTCTACTTAATATGAACCTTGAATTATTTTATTTATGGCCCACATTGAAAAATATAATATTTAATGCAAAATGATATTTTATATACATTTACACTCTAAAAACACTACAATAAAAGAATCCAATAAAAGGATTTCAATTAAAAATACAATTGTTACTACTAACTTCTAATAAAATCCCAAATCTTATTTTCAAGGCATTATGCTAAAACCGTTAACCAACAATTATCAAGCAATTGGAAACCGCTACTTGCCATTCCCCAACTATTAGCATGTTACTCTATTTTGAACAACTCATCACTATTAAAGGCAATTAACAAAAATGCCACTTGTCATTCACATAACCTTTGACATAAGGTGTTATCCTCAACCAAGATTCAAACTGTTATAAATCATTAATTCGCTAAAAAGCAAGATGCACAGGTGTACAGATTCTATCCAAATTAGCAAGATGCATAGGTGGGTACGGTTGTCTAAAAGTTTAAGGTTAAGATATAAATTTACAACCATTTAATAATCTACTGCAAATTCAACCATCATTTCAACTGTCGTTTCAACTATCATTTAGTAAAATTATGTCATTTAAAGATTTACTTCCCTCACTATGATGTCACGCAAATCAATGAAGGTGTAATGTTTGAGAAAAGGAGTTACAAGGCAGGCTGCCTATGAATTCGTAAATTGCTAAAGGTAGGTGATTGCCTGTGAATTACAAGGGAAGCATTTATGCTAAGGATTCAACATAAATCCATACGATTTTCTAGGAAAGGAAAGGGAATTCGTTGTGCATGCGACTCAAGCACACTCAAGTAAAGATCTCTGCCCTAGCATGAGAGAGAAAGTGAAGCCACACCAAAAATAGAGCAAATGCAACTGGCCTCCTTGGAGATTTAACCGTACCCTTAAAGGACTAAGGTAGGAACACCAGAATGGTTACTGCAAAAATGCATTCCTTACGCCATCAATACCTAGGTCAGAGGTTGAAAGTAAGAGGTTGAAATCCGTGGGAAGAGGGGAGGACAAGAGGAAGTTACGCCAATGGTGTGAAGGGTAGGAAAAATATTGGTTCTGATTTCATGCGTGACAGAAGTGGGCAAGACGAGTAAGAAGTTTCTGGTTGTGTCAACGTTCACTCAACCATTAAATAACACAAAAATCACATTTTTCATAACAAAGGAGATGGAATCAGAAATTAGGAGGGAATCACTACAAGACTAAGCTCGAGATCATTACCAGGGCATAAACAATTTTCTTTCGAGCCTCACTTTAAAACGCAGTCACACTGCATACCATTAAATACCAATTGGAAACACACAACAAGAGTTGGAACCTAGTGAGGTAAGGAAATGATTGGCAATTCCATCAAGTCGGTCAAGGTATTGAATGCAGAGTATTGACAAATAAGAATCCAATGGCCAAGGACGAAGTAAATTGCAGGCTAAGGATGAAAACATATGGTGAAAAATGGCAGAGTAAAAAGGCACACCAGAAGAAAAACACACAACAATTCGCCAGGAGAAGCCAAGAACGCAAACTTAATTTAAATCTATTACACTACCCGGATATCACATTTTTACATCCATTACATATCTACAATCGCAGGGGTAATGAAAACAATTCAAACAACAAGAAACAAATGAAAATTGAGGTTAATCATTTTTACATCTCGGGATACCAATATAAAAAGATGACAATAGTAAGAGAATGCGAGGGCCATAAGGATAACTCATCAAAATGATTGCAAGGATTCTATTAGTCAAGGCGCATAAAAAATAACAACAAGGGAGTAAGATAATCCATACGCAGAGGTCGTGTTGGAAGGCGCAAGTCAACAATCATGCAGGAACAACAACAGAGGTAGATAGCGGATGGGTTCATCCTTTGCTTCATCATCCTTGCATAGAAAATCAAGGTGTTGAGATCCATAGGTCTTTTAACGCTAAGGAAACAACTATAAATCATGCTCCTCGTCGACTTCTCAGGCAAGGAATAGTGAGCTAGGAACGAAGTCTAAGCAACCTTAGGGTCACAGTCAACTAGCAAGGTGGTCAAGATGTGCGAGGAAAATGAAGGCCATGGGAGTCAATAATCGTCGAGCTAGACTGAGAAAAGTTCAGTCATCAAACTAAACATTCAATCTACTTACCTAATCAACATGTAGATCCAAGCATAAAACCTACAACATATACTATACAGAATGAAAAAAGAGTATCGTAGCTTGATTGCCCGCTCTGAGTGATGTCTGCACGCTCCATACAACTCCTGCTCACCGACTGTCGAGACTTCACCGGTACCTCCCAGCCAGGTACTCTTCTTCCCCCTTAGCCCCCCGAGCCATAAAGGGGCCACACACTCACTATCTAGAGATCTTGACTATCTCCCATCTCACCTCACAAGGCCGAGCTACCACTCCTCACCGAGCTGCGTATCCCAACTCCCACAAGTAAGTCAGTCAAGTAGATATTTCTACAGCATAACATTACGCAAACAAAAGATGATCCAACCTCCATCTCCTCCCTTCGTTATATAGAGTTTTGTGGTTCCTTACTTTCCTAAAATATTGCTTAATTAAGTTTTTAAAATTTAATTCATTAAAATTCCTCCCCGTATAAGTGTCACCCATCCCCTTCATTCCTCCATAAATTAACTTCTTTAATTAATTAATTATCTTTATTTCCCTCACCCACCTAGAGTTACTCCTGGAATCACTCCTAGGTGTCCCCAAATTCTCTTACAGGTTTTAATAGCTTTCACTTTTATTAAATTGCTAGTTCAGTTAATAAATGCTAGTTTAATTGTTGATGATGTAGGTTGATGATAGATTGCCGACTAGTTAATTCGTTGATGATGTAGGTTAATAAATTCTCTTAAATGGTAAATGCTTTACTAAGTTTGACCTTCCACTTTTTCCCTTAAATTCCCCCTTGTTCCTTTTTATGTTTACCTCTTTTCCTAGTTTCCTAAAATTTTAGATTTTCCCTCTTTCCCCTTTTTAATTAGAATTCAAAAAGGCAGGTGTGAAGATAATAAAAGAGTTAATTCCCTTTTTAAATTTTATTTCAACATAATATTTTTTTTTGTTTTTTTTAATTAAATTTCTTACTCCCTTCATGTTACAAGATTTAACGAAGATCATAATTATTATTTAAGTTGTTATTATTATTATTGTTTTGTAGATAGACAAAATGTTACCACTAGCGTAATTTAGACTTAGACCCTAAATTTTGTACTGGGCAACATTTAATTACGGAAATTATTTTTTTTTTTAAATACTTAACACGATATTTGTCCTAAGTCCATCTAGGTTCAATCCGCTATCATAAAAAATGCAACGTGCCCTTTAGGACACACTAGGTGCTCTAAGGGTGCCACACACCTCATCTATTCCCTTGTGCGACGTGCCCTTTAGGACGCACTACGTTCTCCAAGGGTGCCACTCGCCTCTTGACTAACTTGGTAGACATCAATAACCCTTGAAGTCAACACTCCACCAGGTGAACTTGTGGGAGACTAAGGCCCTCTAAGGAATAATGCCCCTGCCTTATTGCGTGCCCCTTAGAATCGTCGTGAGCAATTGTTGCAGTCTGTCCTCATGGCATTGTGGGTCCTCTCGAACTAGGTAAACGTTAACCTACAATTCAATCCATGGTGGGAGTCCTAGTAGGTTGTGGCAGCGTTGTTGTTCACACCTCTCCCTCAACATCCTTGGTAGTCATGCGTGACCCATTTACTCCACATGTGAGTCTAGTCGGCAATCTATCATCAACCTACATCATCAACGAATCATGTCAGAATATATCCATATCATATCATATAATAGGATGCACTAGTATCACAGTAATACAGTCAAACCCCAATGGTTGAATCCCTGACTCGATCCAGAGTCCAAGGGGTTCCATCAATTCCTCTGCATCCTCGAGGTCAAAAATCCTTCACACTCAGTAAATCGATTCAATAGCACCTGTCTATGTCAATGCAATAAAACAACATGTCACCAACCCATAACGGCTCATAATCAGAATCAAAAGTTTTAATAGCACAATAATCTGGATCACTTGCGAGCAAGTGTCCTCAAAGAATAAGTTCGCTGAGTGTGTCAGAGCGGGATGTTACATACACCCCCTTTTGTTCTAAACTTTGTCCCGAAGTTTCACAGTATATATGCCGAAATAAAGTGTTTCACCATATCATATGTCTATCTATCAAACAAAAATGTAAACTATTGGCGCATATCATATGAGTCCTCCCAGGTCATCGAGTGTGGACTATAATTGTCCCACTGGACCTTGACCTGCTCTATTGTTCGACATCGTAGTTGTCAAACGTGATGATCCAAGATGTGGACTGGCTTAGCTATGAGCGCTCCCTCATTCGATACCTACAAGGAACTCATGTCAATAACTTTTGTAGGATCACTAATATAATGTCTGAAAACAGATATATGAAAAACATCATGCATATGCCTCAAAGAATCCGGCAAGGCTAGTCGATAGGCAATAGGCCCCTCTCTCTCCATAATCTCAAAAGGTACCATGAACCTAGGAGAGAGTTTATCTCCCTTCACAAGCTTGATCAAACTCTTATGTGGTTTAACCCACAAGAAGACTCAATTATCGACCTCGTAACTACGGTCAATATGGTGCGCATCGGCATAACTCTTTTGTCGATCCTGTGCTTCCTTAATTCTTTGTCTTATTGTTTTCATTTTCTCTTCGATATCTTCGATCACTTCTGGTCCCACCAGGACCCTATCCTCAAGCCATTCCCAACTCAAAGGTCTCCAACACGGTCACCCATAAAGAAACTCGAAAGGTGCCATCTTAATGGTGCTCTGGTAACTGTTGTTGTAAGCGAACTCCACTAGTGTCAAGAATTCTTCCCAATTCTTTTGTTGGTCCATCACATACATGCACAACATGTCCTCGAAGGTTTGGTTTGTTCATTCGGTCTGCCTATTAGTCTCTGAGTGATACGCAGTACTAAAGTTAAGTTGGGTCCCCAAGGCCTCTTGGAAATGCATCCAAAATAGTACAGTAAACACCGATCCTTGATCAAATATAATCCTCTTAGGCATGCCATGCATCCTCACAATCTCATAGATGAAAACTTTAGCTATGTCAGGTGCCTGATACGTCATATGCATAGGAATAAAGTGAGAACTCTTCATCAGAGTGTCTACTACTACGAAAATAGAGTCATGTCTCCTTGTTGTTAGTAGCAATCCAACAATAAAATCCATCGAAATAACCTCCCATTTCAAATCCAGAATAGAGTGTGGTTGTAGTAATCTTGATCGGTTTCTATGTTCAACCTTTACCTACTGACATTCTAGACATCTCGCCACATAGTTGACTATGTCTTCCTTCATTCCCTTCCATAAGAATAAGGGTTTAAGGTCTACCCTCATCTTCGTGACTTCTGAGTGAGCCATGTAAGCTTCTCTATGAGCCTCGCTCAGGATCAGCATCCTCAACTAGTCCTTTGGCGGTACATAGATCTGATTTTTAAACCTCAATAACCCATCCCTATCAAACAAAAATTCTTCAAATCGTGGTACCATCATTGTGTTTCATTCGATAAAACACTCAACCTCTTTGTACTAGTCATTGTCACATTGTAAAGTTAGAATCTTTTCATGTAGATTCATTTGAAGAGGCAACACCGAAAAGATGTGTGGTCTCTGACTCAATGCATTAGCCACTCGGTTCACTATTCCTTCTATGTAAGTAATCTCGAAGTCATACTCACTAAGTAATTCCGACCAACACTGTTGTCGCACGTTCAGGTTGCTTTGCGTAAATATGTGTTGTAGTCCACAATGGTCAGTCTTTAGTTCAAATTTTTATCCAACAAGGTAGTGTCTCCAAACCTTCAAGTCATATACAATGGATAACAACTCCAAGTCCCGCGTCGCATAGTTCTCCTCATGCCTTCTCAGTTTCCTTGAAATGTAAGCGATCACTCATCCGTCTTGCATCAAGACTCTGCTTAAGTCTTCCTTGGATGAATCAGTGCATACCAAGAAGTCTGAGTCCATGTCCAAGACCTTTAGTATCGGTGTTTTTGTCAACAAGTCCTTGAGCCTCTGAAATGCTCCCCCACATTTCTTGGTCCAAACAAACTTCTTGTTCTTCTTCTGCAACTTCATGATCATATTTTCTATCTTCGAAAATCCCTCAATAAAACATCGATAGTATCCTGCTAAACCCATGAAGCTACGCACTTCTGGGACATTAGTTGGCACAGACCATTCAATAATAGCCTCGACCTTGGATGGATCCATGATGATTCTTTTGCCAGAGATGACATGCCCTAAATAGTGAATCTTCGATTGATAAAATGAGCATTTAGACAAATTCCCATACAATTTGTGCTCTTACAGACACCTTAGTACCAAGTGCAAGTGCTTGTCATGCTCCTCCATCATCTGAGAGTAAATCAAAATATCGTCAATGAATACTTGGACAAACTTGTCCAAATACTCGCGAAACACCCCATTCATCAAACTCATAAATACCCCTGGGGCATTTGTCAATCCAAATGGTAACATAGTAAACTTGTAAAGCCCAAACCTCATCTTAAAGGCAGTCTTAGGAACGTCATCCTCCTTGATCTGTAGCTAGTGATACCCTAATTGCAAATCGATCTTGGAGAAAACTGTCGTGCCTTTCATTTGATCGAACAGATAATCAATTCTTGTCAATAGATACTGATTTTTTATCATTGCCTTGTTCAATTGATGGTAGTCAATGCAGAACCTCTACAATGCATCCTTCTTTCATATGAAAATAACAGGTGCACCCCATGGTCATACACTAGGACGTATCAGTCTCAAGTCCAACAACTCCTTCCGTTGCATTTTCAACTCTTGTAACTCTAGGGTCGACATCTAATAAGGCATTCTTACTATCAGTTCAGTCCTTGGTTTTAGGTCTATTGTAAACTCCAATTCCCTCTCTGGCGGAATCCTAGGTAACTCCTTTAGAAATACGTCTGTAAACTCTCTCACCACCGGAAGGTGTTCTAGACCTTCTGCTACCCCCTTCTCGTTTAACACAAGGACTGTATACAACTTGCACCCCTTGCACATGCTCTTCCATAGCTTTAAGGAAGAGATGAACCTCAGGGAAACTCCTTGTTTCCATCCTACAATCACACATCTTTGTCCCTCATCATCGACCAAGTTCAACCATTTCATCTTATAGTTGGGTATCGCCTCACGCGATTCCAACCAGTCCATACCAATTGCGATGTCATAAGATCCTAAGATCGTGACATATAGGTTGGCCCTAGTGACAAAATATCCCAAGTTAAGGATACATCTCGTAACCTTTCCTCCAACCTTTTGTTTCACTCATGAGGCCATCTCTTCGAAGCTAAACTCATCCCGTTTGACTGTCTTTACCTTAATCCATTTTAGTGTTGCACAAGAAATGAAGCTCTTAGTAGCACAGGGATCTATCAAAATACTAAGGGTATGGTGAACAATGGTACCTGTCATCTCGAGCACAGTCAACTAATGCTCTACCTGGAAATTATTCACCGCTACATGAATCCGATGGGCCTTACCCATATCACCCATGGTAGTAGATCCGGCTGATCCGAACACTATGGTCCTCTCCACCGTGTAGTCGCACTGGTAGTGTGGCTCCACACATGTCCAACACCCCTTCTTCATCCAAGTAGTCCTGGTACCCGAAGTAGAAGATGACATCCCACCGGCCTAGAATCCTGGTCTGTTCTATTGAACATGCCTAAATTGTTGTTGTTGTGGTCAACGCTGTTGCTGATGTTGTGGTCCCCGATAAGGTGTTGACTGCTGAGGCGTCGGTCACTAAGGTGTAGTGAAAGTGGATCCCCTCTAGAAGCCATGATATCCCGGTGTAGGTCTGGCTAGTGTCTGACGTTGTTGTGCTCCAAATGACACCTGCCCTACTGGTCTCGCTGGAGTCCTAGTTTGACACCCGCTGATAAGCTCCTCCTCTACTATGAGGGCCTTCTAGACGACATCATGCAAGGTTTAAGGCATCAAAATCCTGACCTTTGCACATATGCTTCCATTAAGGATGAACACAAACCTCTTAACCTTAAGTTTCTCAGTGTTAAGGTGCAGAGAATACCGGAGTAGCTCCAAAAAACAGGCCTCGTACTCAAGCACCGTATGACTGCCCTGTCCTAAGCCATTTAACTCATTGAGCTGACACTCAATGAATTCCTATGAAAGGTATCTCTCTCGGAACCGTTCCTCGAATGGTTCCCATGACATGTCTTCGATGGCCATATTTAACTGTGGTAGGAGTGTCTTCCACCATAGAAAAGTGCTCCCCTTCAGTTGAAAGACCGCCATGTAGACCTTCATGTTGGAGGTATAATCGCAAAGTGAAAAGCACATCTCCATGTTATCCAA
The DNA here is from genome assembly GCA_009831015.1 of Picea engelmannii. Taxonomy (NCBI): domain Eukaryota; kingdom Viridiplantae; phylum Streptophyta; class Pinopsida; order Pinales; family Pinaceae; genus Picea; species Picea engelmannii. The sequence goes on from ML794626.1 coordinate 480,651, forward strand.
GCATGCCTCGGTGGCTGCACCATCCCGGGCACCAAAGAACTCGGGAAATTTGACCTTCTCGAGTTCACGGTGAATGCTACCAGTACAAACCGGAGCGCGCATTCGAACCTTAGTGAGTGCCAGTGCCCTGGCCTCATCTCTATCCAAACAACTGATCAGTGCCTCAGACATGCACTGAAAAGATCTCATCATTCTGACCACATCACCAATGACTATCTGCTCCTATCCGACAACCTTCTCGTCTCTTTGGGGGTTAGATCCCTCAGCCATGGATGCTACCTCCACGCCATCCTCTAACCATGATTACCTACATGAATACAAGTCAACTTGATTAGAAACAATATAATCAAATCATATCAACAAAAGTCGTAGTGATCCCAAGTCATGGGTTGAACCCGTTCTGATACCACATGTAACATCCCCATCTGGTACGACACCTATGATGTACAATCGGTAAAAGCACCCTTAAATTTTTATGTTTTTCTATGTGTGTGTGCAGGAAGGTAATAATGACATTAGACTCAACATCGCAACACGACGACGAACGCAATGCATGCAACTCACATGACAACAACATAACACCTAAAATAAAAGCACATCAAGCACCTGGAATCAATTTATGACATTCAACTGATGAAGAATAAAAATGACTACCCACCTGTCCTACCAATGGTTAGGACCTCTAGGACACATAAGCAATGCTCAAGCCTAGGTCCCCATCAATTTTGACCATTTTAGGTCTCAGGGCTGGCGACTATTTTGAAGAACAAGGACGTGTCTACGCCCCACCCCAAAACAAACAATTCCAAGCCGACTAAGCTAAAGGACAACATCAAGATCATCCAGGACACCTCGTTCGACCAAAAAAAAAAATATTTAATAAATATTTCAATAATATTTAAAGTTGACCTTATAAAGTATTATACATAAGGTAGACATTGAAATATTTTATTTATGCCCATATGAAAACTATGTTATTTTATTAAGTAACATATCATACACACTTACACTCTGAATTGTTACAATAATAGAATCGAAAGAAAGAATTATCTAATGAAGGTATAACTTTGACTACTTACTTCCAATAAAATCCAAATATTATAAGTTTTTCAAAATATTGAAAAAGTATTTGATTGGACATAAAATTGACAGATCTTATAATAGAATCTAATGATAAACTATAACTTGACCATCAACTTCCAATGACATCTTATATCTTTTTAATAATATTTAAAGATAACTCAAGTATTTTACTTAGGACGAACATGGAAATATTGAATTTCTTGTCCATATTGAAAACTATGTTAATCCATGTAAGCCACATCTTATACATAGTTACACTTAAGTGTTCCAATAAATAAATCTAATGATAAAAAAAAACCTTGAAATATCACTTCCAATAAATGTCCAAATCTTATAAATCTTGAAGAATATTTTAAAGATACTCTTATAAAACATTCTACTTAATACTAGTATCTCATTTAAAGATTTACTGCCCTCACCAAGACGTCATGCAAATCACTGAAGTTGTAATGCTTGAGCAAAGGAGTTATAAGGCAGGCTACCTGTGAATTCGCAATTTGCTAAAGGTAAGTGATTGCCTACCAATTACAAGAGAAGTCCCTATGCTAAGGATTCAATGCAAATCCATACAATTTGTTGGGAAATAAAAGGGAATTCATTGTACATGCGACTCAAGAGCACTCAGGTAAAGATCTCTTCCCTGGCTTGGGAGAGAAAGTGAGGCCACACCAAAAAGGGAGCAAATGGAACCGGGCTCCTTGGAGATTTAACCATACCCTTAAAGGACTAAGGCAGGAACACCAGAATGGTTACTGCAAAAATGCATTCCTTACGCCATCAATACCCAGGTCAGAGGTTGAAAGTAAGAGGTCGAAATCCATGGGAAGAGGGGAGGAAAAGAGAAATTTACACCAATGGTGTGAGGGGTAGGAAAAAGATCGGTTCTGATTGCATGCATGGTAGAAGTGGGAAAGACAAGTAAGAAGTGTCTGGTTGTGTCAACGTTCACTCAACCTTTAAATAGCACACAAATCACAGTTTTCATAACAGAGGAGCTAGAATCGGAAATTAGGAGGGAATCATTGCAAGTCTAAGCTCGAGATCATTACTAGGGCATAAACAACTTGCTGTCGAGCCTCACTTTAAAACACAGTCAGACTACATACAATTAAATACTAGTCGAAAATGCACATCAAGAGTTGGAATGCAGTCAGGTAAGGAAACGCTTGGCAACACCATCAAGTGGGTAAAGGTATTGAATGCAAATTATTGAGAAATAAGAATCCACTGGCCAATGGCGGAGTAAATTGCAGGCCAAGGATGAAAACTTACACTAAAAAATGGTAGAGTAAAGAGGCACACCAGAAGAAAAACACGCAGCAATTCGCCAGGAGAAGCCAAGAACGCAGGCTTAATTTAAATCTATTACACTACCCGGATATCAAATTTTTAAATCCATTACGTATCTACAATCGCAGGGGTAATAAAAACAATTCAACCAACAAGAAACAAACGCAGATTGAGGTTAAGCATTTTTACATCTCGGGATACCAATATAAAAAGATGACAACAGTAAGAGAACGCCATGGCCATAAGGATAACTCATCGAAATGATCGTAGGGATTTTATCAGTCAAGGCACAGAAAAAATAACAACAAGGGAGCAAGATAATCCATACGTAAAGGTCGTGCTGGAAGGCACAAGTCAACAATTAGGCAAGGACAACAACAGAGGTAGATGATCGATGGGTTTATCCTTCGCTTCATCATCCTCACACAGAAAAGTAGGGTGTTGAGATCCATAGGTATTTTAACACTAAGGCAATGACCATATATCAGTCTTTTGACTAAGTGCTCAGGCGAGGACTGGTGAGCTAGGTGATCAAAATCTGGACCAGGGGTCAAATTTTAGCTAAAAAATAAACATTCTTGGAATTGCCTCAAAACAAATGAGAGCGTAGCCCTCGTCATTGTGAACCTAATGCAACTCATTTCATCTCAAATGGATGTTGAGAGAGAGAGAGATATTGTGATCTGTTCGAATCGTCAAACAAGCAAAAAAAAGGGACGCTGACTGTACAGTCCGTACAAGCTGACGTGGCAGGGCCGTACAACCGTACGTTGATGTGGCATGTGATGATGTCGTATATTTTGATTGGTAGACATGGTTGAATCAGAATGCGACACGTGGTATATTTTTGGTCAATGGTAAGGTGCCACGTGGCACCCCTTTATTGGCTATGGTTTGTTAATCAAAATTTTATGGAGTCCGTAGGGGTCCAATCTCGGACCTCCTCTATGGCTCCGCGCTTTGGTAGTGTGTGGGATACCACTAGCTGAAACAATGGTTCTTGTTTATACAATGGGTTTAATTTTATTTAAATTTCATTGAAATGAGATTTGGGGCGCATCCGGGCTGGGGCTTAGCCCCAGCCCCCAGTCGCATACATTTCTATATATGGTCGTCGCCCATATACACGGAACGCGCACACATTTTAAATATAGTCCAGCCTCGGTCTTATGGATTTATCCATATGGCCTTCACCTTGGCACAAGTTTGGGTTTCAAAAGGTTTTTTCCACGGTCTTATGCACCTACCCATATGACTTGTGTTTTGAACCTTGGCCCTTTTCGAATGAGCGTGCGGTCGTATGGATGACCCATATGCCCAACGACTTGGTAGTTGGGGGTTTTAGTTCCACTAACCATTCGAAAGTTTAGCCCATTTTTTGGTTATGCATGGTGTTGGGTTTAAGCACACGTTTTGGAGCGTGTTCTGGGTTCATCGTACAGGAGGTGTGTTTTGGCGAACCAGAGCCAGCAAGCTTCAAGAAAGAGAATGGCATGAGGCCTATCTTCTTCATTTTTTGGCCGATTGAGGTGTCGTAAAAGCCCAGCTAGGGGTTTTTGGATGCTCTGAATCCATTGGAACTATTTTCAAAGCCATTTGAAGACTTCATTTGCAATTTTTTAGCCATTGAAGTTTCAGCAAGCTCCAGGGAACTTGAAGCCCTCATTGATTGAGGACATGTTTTGGTGAGTCCAAGTTTGTTTTCTGTGACTAAATAGTCATTTTCATCTAATTGTTATGCTCTAAACACATTGGGACAGGTTTCAGAGGCTTTTGAGGACTTTTACTGGTGTTTTTTCCAAAGAGAATCTCAGTGAATCTTATGGCCACATGTAGAAGAGGTCATGCATGGATGAGCCATGATCCGTTTTCAGAGTTTTATTAGGCATTTTTGGGGTTTTTATGTGTTTTGATCCCAATGGTACAGTCATAATTTCGATTGGAGTTGAGAAGAAACTTGTAAAATAACTTTTGACAAATTAATCCCAGAGAGCCAAGTCCATTAATGGAGGCTCAAGGAGATGTATCCTGGAGAGGGGTGAACTCCTTTATCATCTTGTTATTGTTGTGAGTTTGGTGGTTTATTTTCTACAAGTTGTGTTGCTGTGTATTTATTTAAAGTACATATTTAACCATCTAAAAGAACACTTTCTCACACATGAACATTTAAAGGAAGAAGCATAAATTTGGCACATAAATTATCTTGCATATTTTAACACATGAAGGAAGGTCCTGTAAAATTTTATTTTAATGAAGTAGAGGGTGCTTGCATAGCATAACAATTCAGCCTTCTATTTTCAGATCAGGTGGTATCAGAGCATAGTTTTTTTTGCTCATGTGTTTACCATTGATAGCTTGAGATTTAGCTGTTGGTATTGTGCAAGTTTTGTGTTGAAGTTTGATATATTGCAAGGATGGAAGAGGATTCAAACAATGGTAGTTCTCATACATCTTCAAAACCAAAGTTCTTTGACAAAGAGATGCTGAAGGAGATTCTAACCATGAGAGATTTGATGAAAGAGATGTGTGAAGACAGAAATGAGAGCATTTCCCTTGAAGAGCAGTTGATGGCCATGAAGGAGGAGAAAGACCAGCTTCTTGCAAAGTTGCATGAGATGGAGATTCAA
>ML794626.1:512693-528319 GCA_009831015.1 Picea engelmannii
CCACACCTCTCCCTCAACCTCTCTGGAAATTGTGTGTGGCCCCTTTACTCCATATGTGAGTCTGGTCGGCAAGCTATCGTCAGCCTGCATCATCAACAATCGTGTCAGAACATGTCAACATCATATCATCAAATCAATGAAATCAATGAAATATCACAGTAAATAAATCAACCCAAATAGCAAACTCCTTGACTCAATCCAGAGTCCAAGGGGTTCCACCAATGCCTCTGCATCCTCAAGGTCCAAAACCCTGCACACTCAATAAAACTGATTCAATAGCACCTGTCTACGTCAAAGCAGTAAAACATCATGTCATCTATCATAATGCATCATAATCAAGGATAAATGTTTTAACATCATAAAAGTCCGGATCACTTGCGACAAAGTGTCCTCAAATAATAAGTTTTCTCAGTGCACCAGAGCGAGATGTTACATACACCCCCTCTTGGTCTAAACTTTGTCTCGAAGTTTCTCAGTTTAAATGCCGAAATAAAAATACCACAGTATCATAAGTCTATCTATCAAACAAAAATGGGAATTGCTGGCGCATATCATATGCGTCCTCCCAGGTCGTCGAGTGTAGACTATAACTGTCCCACTGGACCTTGACCTGATCTACCATTCAGTGTCGTAACTATCGAACACGATGATCTAATATGCGGATTGGCTCAGCCGTGAGCGCTCCCTCATCCGATACCTGCAAGGAACTCATGTCAATCACATGTGTAGGATCACTAATATAATGTCTCAAAACAGATACATGAAAAACATCGTGCATATCTTCAAAGAATCAGAAAAGGCTAGTCGATATGCCATGGGCCCCTTTCTCTCCACAATCTCGAAAAGTCCCATGAATCTAGGAGAGAGTTTAGCTCCCTTTCCAAACTTGATCGAACTCTTATGGGGTTTAACCCGCAAGAAGACTCGATCGCCGACGTCATAACTACGGTCGACTCGGTGTGCATCGGCATAACTCTTATGCCGATCCTGTGCTTCTTTAATCCTTTTTCTTATGGTTTTCATTTGCTCTTCCATTTCTTGGATCACTTCGGGTCCCACCAGGACCCTATCCTCAAGTTGATCCCAACTCAAGGGCATCCGACACAATCGTCCATAAAGAAACTCAAAAGGCACCATATTAATGGTGCTCTGGTAACTGTTGTTGTAAGCTAACTCTACTAGAGGCAAGAATTCCTCCCAACGCTTTTGTTGGTCCATCACGTACATGCGCAACATGTCTTCCAAGGTTTGTCTCTTTCGTTCGGTCTGCCCGTCAGTCTCTGGGTGATACACAGTACTAAAATTAAGTTGGGTTCCCAAGGCCTCTTGGAAACTCATCCAAAATCATCCAGTAAACACCGATCCTCGATCAGATATAATCTTATTAGGCATGCCATGCAGCCTCACAATCTCTAATGAAAACTCTCGCTATGTTAGGTGCCTGATACATCGTATGCACAGGAATAAAGTGAGCACTCTTCATCAGAGTGTCTACTACTACAAAAATCGAGTCATGTCTCCTTGCCGTCAGTGGCAATCCAATAATAAAATCCATTGAAATAACTTCCCATTTCGATTCCAGAATGGCATGTGGTTGAAGTAATCCTGCCGGGTGTCTATGTTTAGCCTTTACCTACTGACACTCTAGACATCTAGCTACAAATTTGACTATGTCGGCCTTCATTCCCTTCCAGAAGAATAAGGGTTTAAGGTCTGCCCTCATCTTCGTGACTCCTAGGTGAGCCATGTAAACTGATCTATGAGCCTCGCTCAGGATCAACATCCTCAACTCGTCATTTGGCAGTATATAAATCTAACCTCTAAACCTCAATAACCCATCGCTATCAAAAGAAAATCCCTCATATTTTGGTACCATCATTGTGATTTGTCCGAAAAAACACTCGAGCTCTATGTACCATTCGTTGTCAGACTGTAAAGTGAGGATTTTCTCACGTAATTTCATCTGAAGAGGCAACACCGAGAAGATGTGTGGTCTCCGACTCAAAGCATCAACCACTCGGTTCAATATTCCCTTTATGTAAGTAATTTCGAAGTCGTACTCGCTAAGAAATTCCAACCAACGCCATTGTCGCGTGTTCAGGTCACTTTGCGTAAAAATCTATTGTAGTCCACAATAATCAGTCCTTAATTCAAATTTTCATCCAACAAGGTAGTGTCTCCAAACCTTCAAGGCATATACGATGGCTAATAACTCCAAATTGTGCGTCGCGTCGTTCTCCTCATGCCTTCTCAGTTTCCTCGAAATGTAAGCAATCACTCGTCCATCTTACATCAAGACTCCACCTAAACCTTCCTTGGATGCGTTAGTGCATACCAAGAAGTCTGCGTCCATGTCAAGGACCTTTAGTATCGGCGTTGTGGTAAACAACTCTTTAAGCCTTCAAAATGCTTCCGTTCATTTCTCGGTCCAAACAAACTTCTTGTTTTTCTTCTGCAATTCCATGATCGAATTTGCTATCTTTGAAAATCCCTCGACAAATTGTCGATAGTATCCTGCTAAACCCATAAAACTACGCACTTTTGTGACATTCGTCGGTGCAGGCCATTCCATAATAGCCTCAACCTTGGCTGGATCCACGACGATACCTTCGTTGGAGATGACACGCCCTAAGTAGTGAATCCTCGATTGATAAAAAGAGCATTTGGACAACTTCCCATAAAATTTGTGCTCTCGTAGACACTATTGTACCAAGTGCAAGTGCTCGTCATGCTCCTCCATCGTCCGAGAGTAGATCAAGATATCGTCAATGAATACTTGGATGAACTTGTCCAAGTACTCGCGGAACACCTCGTTCATCAAACTCATGAATACCCCTGGGGAGTTTGTCAGTCCAAACAGTAAAACAATAAACTTTTAATGTCCAAATCTCATCTTAAAGGAGGTCTTAGGGACGTCATCCTCCTTGATCCGTAACTACTGAAACCCTGATCTCAAATCGATCTTGGAGAACGTCATCACACCCTTCATTTGATCGAACAGATCATCAATTCTTGGTAAGGGATACTGATTCTTGATTGTAGCCTTGTTCAGTTGACAGTAGTCAATGCAAAGCATCCATGATCCGTCCTTCTTTCGTATGAAAATAACTGGTGCACCCCACGATGACACACTAGGGCGTATTAGTCCCAGGTCCAACAACTCCTTCAGTTTCATTTTCATCTCTTGCAAATCCGGGATTGACATCTGATAAGGCGTTCTTGGTATCAGTTCGGTCCCTGGTTTCAGGTCTATGGTAAACTCCAGTTCCCTTTCCGGAGGCATCCCAGGAAACTCCTCTGGAAATACGTCCGCAAACTCCTTCACCACCGGAAGGTGTTCTAGAACTTTCGCTACTCCCTTTTCGTTTAGCGCAAGGATCACATAAAGCTTTCACCCCTTGTGCATACTCTTCCGTAACTATAAGGAATAGAGGAACCTCAGGGATACTCCCTGGTTTCGTCCTACAATCACATGTCTCCATCCTTCATCATCGACCAAGCTCAACCATTTCATCTTACAGTTGAGTATCACCTCATGCGATTCCAACCAATCCATACCAATCACGATGTCATAAGATCCTAATATCGTGACGTACCGGTTGACCCTCATGACAAACTCTCCCAGGTTAAGGGAATAGCTCGTAACCTTTCCTTCAACCTTCTATTTGGCTCCTAAAGCCATCTCTATGAAGTTAAACTCGTCCCATTCGACTTCCTTTACCTTAATCCTTTTTAGCACTGCACCAGAAATGAAACTCTCAGTAGCACCTGGGTCTATCAAAATACTAAGGGTCTGGTCAGTGACAGTACCTGTCATCTCGAGCACAGTCGACTGGTTCTCTGCCTGGCGGTTATTCATTGCCACATGAATCCGATGGGCCTTTCCCATATCTCACATGGTAGTGGTTCCGACTGATCCTGACACTCTGGTCCTCTCCACAGGACAGTCGTGCTGGTAGTGTGGCTCCCCACACGTCCAACACCCCTTCTTCGGCCCACTAGTCCTGGTACCCAAGGTAGAAGATGATGGCCGACCGGCCTGGAACCCAGTTATGTTCTATTGAATAGGCCTAAACTGTTGTTGTTGTGGGTGACGCTGCTACTGATGTTGTGGTCCTCGATAAGGTACCCGTTGTTGAGGTGGCAGTCGTCGAGGTGTAGTGAAAGTGGATCCTCTCTGGAAGCTACAATATCCCAGCGTATGTCTCATTGGTGTCTGATGCTGTAGTGTACCAGATGAACCCTGCCCTGCTGGTCTCGCTGGAGTCCTGGTCTGACCCCCACTGATAAGCTCCTCCTCTGCTATGAGGGCCTTTTGGACAACGTCATGCAAGGTTTGAGGCATCAAGATCCTAAGCTTTGCACGCAGGCTGCCGTTAAGGCCAAACATGAACCTGTTGACCATGATTTTCTCAGTGTTAAGGTGTAGAGCATACCTGAGTATCTCCATAAAACGTGCCCCGTACTCGAGCACCGTACGACCTCCTTGTCGTAACGCATTGAACTCATTGAGATGATGCTCAATGAATTCCTCTGAAAGGTACCTCTCTCGAAACCGTTCCTCGAACAGTTCCCATGACACATCTTCAACGGCCATGTTCAGCTATCGCAAGAGTGTCTTCCAATATAGAAGAGCGCTCCCCTTCACTTGAAAGACTGCCATGCAGACCTTCATGTTGGAGGTATAATCGCAAAGTGCGAAGCACATCGCCATATTATCCAACCATTCCTCAATGGCAGTGCCATCCGGGGCACCAAAGAACTTGGGAAATTTAACTTTCTCGAGTTCATGATGAATGCTACCTGTAACAGCCGGTATGCACGACGGAACCTCAACGGGTTCCGACGCCCTGGCCTCATCTCTGTCCAATTGGTTGATCAGTGCCTCGAACATGCGCTGAAAAGATCTCATCATCCCAATAACATCGCCAACTGCTATCTTCTCCTGTCCGAGAACCTGCTTGCCTCCCTGGGGGTGAGACCCCTCAGGTGTGGATGCTACTGGAGGTGTCACACCTCCTCCCCTAGCACCCCATCATCTGTCTCTGCGGTGTCCTCTAACCATGATTACCTGCATGCACACAATCAACTCGATCAGCAACAGTATAATCAAATCTATTCATGTCAACGAAATCCGTAGAGAATCCCAAGTCGCGGGTCAAACCCACTCTTCTACCATATGTGACATCCTCCTCGTTACGACAACAACTCTTTAACAAGTGAATTTATTTTTTTTGTTTAAGGTGTGTGCGCGCATGTAAAAAGGAACATACACACTTGACTATACGTCGCCACCCAACAACTAACAATACACAACCACGATGATCAAAATAAGAAGACATAAGGCGCACAAAAAGTAACTGCAAGCATTAAACGACATACTGTGTTATTTATAGTATGAACACAGATGGAAGAATCCATAGTAGTAGATTTTACTATTTCTACACAGGAAAGCAGGGTGTTTAATCTTAGTTCTCTACTCTAGAGAGAGAATGTCAGATAGGCTCCTGGCCGACTGCTCAGGCAGAAACTACTAATCTCTGTCAGGAGGTCGCAGTGGTGGGAACTTTGTCTTTAAGGAGCCCGAGACTACTGATATGACTTTAGAGGTGTGTCGCAAGAGTGGAAAGCCTACCTTTAAAGGGCCCCAAACTCTTGATATGGCACTGGATTCTTTACACAAAAATAATCACACACACAGACTTATATACAGAGCGACTAACTTTATCAAATCGAAGAGTCTGATATCATACAACTGTGAGTTTGGACAATTCCAATTATAGTACTAACCCTGAAATTAATTAAGAATCTCAATACATCCTATATGTTACATATACCATAAAATTACAATAACATTATCTTAACAACCTCACATCTTATGTTATAATAACCTTGCAACTAAAACATCAATCACCAATCACATTACTCCTTGTATGCTACCAATGCAATGAAGTTACAATAACTTTACCATAAAATAAATCAACATTACATTTATATTACCATAACCTTGCCAATGAATTAATAATAAAAAGAAATCATTACCGTAGCATTTAACATGAAGCATTACATTACATGATTCTTCTATTGCACGCAACTCTCATTCATCAGGCAACATGTCATTCAATTCTTAAATAATCATGGGCGCGAGAATAAGTAAGTTTAAGCCATCATTAGAAATAACTATATAAAAACTAAATATCTAGATCCGCCATCTACTACATAAATCCTCAATGCATAAGAACTAAATCTATGTCAATCATTCATTACATACTAACCACTGCTCAAGTAGCGATAACAAAAACCATCGGTATTGCATCCATAAGGCCATAAGGTGCCATCTAAAACAACAGTAAATATACATCAATAAGCCAGTCAAAACTTCGCCAAGGTTAGCATGTAAGTAACATCAATTGTAGGCTAACTAGGTTGGCTAAAATTAAAAAAAAGGAGAGCCATTAGCAATTGGAGACTAAATGCAACCAGTTTTAGCAAGGTTATATGCAACCCATCCTTAATCCAACGTTCCTTCCAACTAGTCATTACTCTTGATGACCATAGCATCTATATCAAATAGAATGCTGCCATTAAATGTACAATTAACCGATCACAAGATCCTTATCGCAAGGAATTAATAATTCATTCTCAATCATAGATCAATCATCAAGTCTAGAAATTGCAATAGTCAATATTCACCACTCCACTCTAATCATTACACCTTCAAATTGGGCAGTTCCAATTTAACCATGTTCTCATCTACTAGCTATTAACATTAATTGAAACGTCAGCCAAATAAAGTAGCTTTCTATTAATACATACTAACTAATATAAAGTAGTTGTTGTTATGAAAAGTTAACTAATACAAGGAAGATTGCCTTTATTAAATAAAGTAGATTGCTATCATTAACCCAAATAATTGAATTGCTAATTCAGAAAACATTACTGACAAGGGAGGTTTCTCTTAACAATAAATTCGATTGCCCATTATGCCAACATTCAATGCATTCAATTAATTGAAAATAATCCAATCTCAACCGGCACTTAAAACATGAGCAATACTTTCCTACTTCCGGTTGAGAATACAACCCATTAAGATTTTACGAGGGATAGCGTGTCTCTAGATTAATGGTTTAATATATAAATTTCATCTCTAACTGAAAACAAATAATTTAATAAATAAGGTGTCACAAGGATAGTGCAATGTCCTGAGGTTAACAACTGATTAAAAACATCAAGAGCTATCATGTCCAACAAATGTTGCCAGAACAAATTCTCAGATCTAAATTTACAAAAACGAAATGCCCATACATTTATTTCCAGAACGAATTCTCAGATCTAAATTTACAAAATGAAATTGCCCATACAACTATTGCCAGAACAAATTCTCAGATCTAATTTACAAAAACGAAATGCCCATACATCTATTGCTAGAACGAATTCTCATATCTAAATTTACAAAAACGAAAATGCCCACAGTGATATACAAAATGCCCACAGTAATAGAAAACACCCATAGTAATATAAAAACACCCACATCAATATAAAAATGCCCACAGATGTTTATAAATGCCCGCAACAATGTAAAAATGCCCACGACAAAGGTAAAAACGCCCACTGGGATATTTAAACGCCCACAGAAATGTAAATACACCCACATAAGTGTAAAAACGCCCACGACAAAGGTAAAATTGCCCACTGGGAAATTTAAACGCCCACAAAAATGTAAATACACCCACAGAAATGTAAAAATGCCCACGACAATGTAAAAACGCCCACAGCAAAGGTAAAAACGCCCACTGGGATATTTAAACGCCCACAGGAATGTAAAAACACCCACGACAATGTAAAAATGCCCACGGAAAAGGTAAAAACACCCACTGGGATATTTAAACGGCCACAGAAATGTAAATACACCCACAAAAATGTAAAAATGCCCATGACAATGTAAAAACACAGACAATAAATGCAAGGCATAGCGAGAGATCGCATAGATCCAAGGAAGGTCGGCAATGCCGAGATCATAAAATTCTTTTATCTAATACCAACATGCAACAACAGAGTAAGAAGTAATATTTTTATAACTATCCCACAATTACAATCGCCGAAGAGAAAGGCAAGAAACCAATTAATCCAACAAGAACCCAAGCCGTTTGAAGTTAAGTATTTTTCATCTCACAATGACAATAGAAAAATGCTAATAACAATAAGAGAGGGCTAAGGTCCTAATACCTTCTATCATGCAAATGAAAAACATATCATTGCCTTAACTCCCGCCTCGAATGATGACCCCACGCTCCGTGCCACTCGTGGTCCGTGCCGCTCCGGCTCGCTAACCATAGAGACTACACCGGTACCTCCCAGCCAATCGCTAGGGGTACTCTGCTTCCCCCTTAGCCCCCCGAGCTGCCAAGGGGCCACACACAATCCAGATGGTCCGTCTAGCTTCCTAGCTCGCCTTGCAAGGTTGAGCTACCACTCCTATCCAAGCTGGAAAATCCCAACTCTCCACAAGTAATCAGTCAAGTCACAATTTTGGCAACGTAACATTACGCTAACAACCGATCCTTTCTTCCTCATCTTCCCTTTCTTTTATAGAGTTGTCCAAACCTCCACTTTCCCTAAATCACTTTTAAATTAAAAATAAAAATATTCTAAATATTCTGCTTCGCACAAGTGTCATCCATCACCCTCTTTCCTCCAATAATTATTTTCTTTAAATTATTAATTTATTCATTTCCCTCACCCACCTAGAGTTGCTCCTAAATTTCCTCCTAGGTGTTCCTAGATCCCCTTACATGTTTTAAATAATTTCCCTAAAAATGAAGTTACTAAATTAGCCCAAATTAGAAGGTTCTTAATTGCAGATTCCTTACTATGTTGACATCGCTTTTTACCATAAGTTCCGAACTTTCCTTTATTATGTTTCCTCCAATCCTTAGTTTCCTAATTTTTATTATCCCCTTCTTTCCCCTTTTTATTAGAGCCAAAATGGCAGTTGCGTTATTTACTCTTTTCCCTTTATTATTAATTTAAAATCTTTTTATACTTCCACAAGTTAAATAATTTGTCCTTCTTTACAATTTAAAACCATGTATTTTTAATTAAATTATTACTCTCTTAATTTTACCCCAAAAATTTATGAATACTAAAACTATTACCTAAGCGGTTTTTTTTGTTTAAATTTTTATTTTTATTTTTATACGGTCTGTTCTTAAGGTTAGACAAAATTTTACCCTGAGAAGTTTTAGACTTAGGATATAGATTCTGAACTAGGTGACATTTAGTTAGGGAAGTAGCTTAATAATTTCTTAATGTGTTAAATGTCTTAGGGCCATCTAGGTTTGTTCCTTCATCAACATCAATGCGACGTGCCCTTCAGGACGCACCACGTGATCCAAGGGTGCCACTCGCCAACTTATGTTTCTTTTGGGCGATGTGCCCTTCAGGATGCACCACGTGCTCCAAGGGTGCCATTCACCAAGTTGTGTTTCTTTCGTGCAACGTGCCCTTTAGGATGCACCACGTGCTCCAAGAGTGCCACTCGCCAACTTGACTGATTGGTAGACATCTATAGCCGCTGGAGTCAACACTCCGCCAGGTGAACTTGTGGGAGACTAAGGGCTCTAAGGAATAAGGCCCTTGCCTTATTGCGCATCCCTTAGGATCATCGTGAGCGAATGTCACAGTCTTCCCTCACGACATCGTGGATCCTCTCAAACTAGGTAATCGTTATCATACAGTTCAAGCCACGACGGGAGTGCTAGTAGGCTGTGGCAGGGCTGCTATCCACACCTCTCCCTTAACTTCTCTGGAAATTGTGTGTGGCCCCTTTACTCCATATGTGAGTCTGGTCGACAAGCTATCGTCAGCCTACATGATCAGCAATCGTGGCAGAACATGTCAACATCATATCATCAAATCAATGAAATATCACAGTAAATAAATCAACCCAAATAGCACACTCCCTGACTAAATCTAGAGTCGAAGGGGTTCCACCAATGCCTCTACATCCTCAAGGTTCAAAACCATGCACACTCAATAAAACTGAGTCAATAGCACCTGTCTACGTCAAAGCAGTAAAACATCATGTCATCTATCATAACGCATCATAATCAAGGATAAATGTTTTAACATCATAAAAGTCCAGATCACTTGCGATCAAGTTTCCTCAAAGAATAAGTTTTCTCAGTGCACCAGAGCGGGATGTTACAACCAACTAAGTAAACTCAAGCATTTGAGCAGCTGAACTTGTTTTATCCCACCACTCTAGAAAAATGAGAAAAAGAAAGGGAAGAACAAGTAAACAAGGAACTATGAATAGGGGAAACCACTATAACCAAAACACCAATTCCATGAGAAATACTAGTGGTATAAACCATAATCAAAATGTTTCTAATAGCAATAACAATTAGCATAAATAGGGGATAAACAACAATATTCATACACACTTTTCGTGTGGATTATGTGGGGAGTATGGCCACTATAACTAACATTTCCCCAAATTGTGTATTTCAAATGGATGAATGAATCTATGTCTAACGAAGTTCCCCTTGCCCCCCAATTCATAGCACCTCCCCAATGTAATTTCCCTCAAACCCACAACCAATAGTGCTAAACAAATCTTTCCCTTAAGAAAGAGTTGTTCATAACTACTAGGAAAATGGAAATTCCTTCCAACCCGTAGAATAATAACCAACCTTAAGTTAATATCAACCTTCACATATGGATCTTCATAGAATATTCATGAATTCCACTTACATTCATATACAGGCTCACAATCATCACTGTGATATTCCTCCCATTTTCAATCTGACCATGTCAAATGCCAACCTATATCCCTAGCATGTGTTTAATGATTGTGCATCCTAGTGGTCATCCTACTCCCAAAGTACCAAAATATCATGTAAGGCATACTACTCATAATCGTCATGCTAGGGCCACTTATAGCTACAAAATTGTTGATTATTTTTCTTACTCCCCTTCATCCATTAACATAAATCCTTGCTATCAACATTTGGGGTAGTCCCTTCTAAACATAACCTCATTATATTTGATTTGGATAACTCATAACCTAGGCTCCCATCCTTGGTCACATTTCAAATCTTGGTAACAGTTAGAAACATCAACATTCATCAATGGATTATATATGAGGGAGCATATGCTTGCATAATTTACAAGAATGTATAACATAAGAAAGGCTCCTTGAATATAAACCCCTTTTCTACCACCCTTAGGGATTATGATGGTCATTCATCTCAACCCAAGGGCATTTTACAAAACATCCCAATAGAGCTAGTCATAAATTTTTTCTTGATCAATATTAAGGTCATAGACACCCTCTTTGACTACAATATCCTCCTAGGACATAGTTACATGTATGCTCCTTTATTTCATCTATGTTTGAAACAAGGATCTTCCCTCACAATGTGAATTTCATCACAATAGACCAACTAACACACTGTGAACCAAACCCAACCATGTACTTGGATAACATCCTTTCATTTATTAGGTAACATAAGGAGTTCTCGTTCTTCACTGAAATGGGTCATGGGATATTTAAAGATTATTTTCTCCTTCACACTTATGAAGGTGAACCACCTTTTATTTCACCTTGAAATTCTACCCAAGTGCACACCATCAATTTTTTTTTGTGGTGGAATCCTATTCTCCCTTGTTTATTCTCGAGACTTCATTTATGAATGACCAACCACCTCCCATGCAGACCATTTCTCACCCCCTTGACGAGATCCCATTTTTCTACCGACCACCAGGAGTTATAGTGTATCAAGTAATTTCCACACTCACTCTCAAACATTGTGCTAGGGATACCTGTGTGGTACCTTCAACATCCATCTATGGTAGTAGTACCAACATCTTCACCTCACATGGTTGTACAACTAGTACAAACTCTTGTCAACCCAACATTGAAAGAAGCTCGTCATACCAATGGGATAAAGACTAAAACCATTGATAGAAAGAGGAAGAATGTAGGGGGATACTCAATCCATAGATCAAATACCTTCTCCTTGCACACTCTCTGATTCCCAGGTCATCCTACAAACCTATGGACCACACTTCGTGAACTAATGAACCTTATTGAACTATGAAGGGAAGCACCACTACTACACACTCCTTCCATTATGGAAACTTTTTCAACACCTACAATGGAATAAAACACAACCCACAACCAGACATTGTGTGAAAATCACCCTTGTTCCATATGTTCAAAATATGGAAACTACAATTACCATTGTCCTCATCTAGCAAACTTTAAGTATATGTTGGATGGGGTTCATCAAATGATTCCTAACACCCCCCACCCAAACTATATTACAACCTACATTGGTTATTCAACAAGGTTCTTCTACTATTTACCATATGTCCATGTAACATTCCTCCTTGTTATGATGACAAACCTCATATAACAAGTGCAGAAAAAAATAATTTTCTTTTAAAAGTGTGTGCACGCATGTACAAGGGAAACAAAAACATTCAACTCTGTGTCGCCACCCGACGACGAACAAGACGCAAACTACGACAATCACAACAAGACGGCATAAGACACACAACAAGTAACTGTATGCATTTAACGATGATCAATCGACAATAAGTAAGACTGACTACCCGTCCATCCTACCCTGCAATGGTTAGGACCTCCAAGACACATAAGCAACGCTCAAGCCCAGGTTCCCATTGATTTTAACCATTTAAGGTCTCAGGGCTGGCAACTGTTTTGAGGAACATGGAGGTGTCTACATCCCGCCCAACACAAGTAGACCAAGCACACGGAAGGTTTACCAACCAAGTACAACATTATTTAAATGAACAACAACCCTCATTTACTAACTTAGAATAATTTATTGTACTTAATTCAAAGACATTCCACCATATATGTTTATCAATAACAATAAAAATTACAATAACGCTGCCATGAAATAATAAACACATTACATTTATATCACATTAACTTTGCAAAAATAACAATCACCTTACATCTTATGTGTTATACGTAAAAAGAAAAATACAATATTATTGCCATAAAATGACAACACCATTTCATTTTAAGTTACAATAACTTTGCAAGAATATCACATTACAAGACAATGATAATTAATAAAGCCAGTAAGGAAATTAACACATCTTATTCGAACCTGCACTACGAGCCATGCAATGCATGTCTAAAGCGCATAATATCATAAGGTATAGTCTAAATCCACCTTCAAACAATTTTCTTTGTGAATTTTAATTTTTGAAGAGTCGTCATAGTTCCATCGAAATCAATTTACCTTAAAATGTTATTGTTGTTATAAAAATTCTAATTTAAATCACTAACCAATAATCATGGGGAATATATACAACAATGTCTGAGGAATTAAATCATGTATATCTTAACAACCTTTACACAGAAATTCCTCATCCCACTGGTGAGGATAATAGTAACAATGATATTAATTATTATTATTATTATTATTATTATTATTAAAGGAAAAACTTCATCCATCTAATTATAATAATCATTTTTAAAATCTTAAACCATTTCATAATCATGCAAAGATATCTAAAAAGGTTCTACAATATTCATACCCTTCATCCAATAATAATGAAACTCTACACTTGATAGATCATGTGCATTTTCGATGCCCCATATAACATGCTAGAATAAATTAAAAGTTAAAACAAAAGAAAACGGTGGAATAACGATATTAAGATCTATCCAAATAAAATTTATAGAGAAAAAGGGTGAAAGCATACGAGACAGTGAATATCTTATCGGCCTATCTTTCGTATTAATAAATAATTGAGAGCTGAGGCAGGGGATAAAAGTTTTACTACACTTGTAAATATCCAAAAGGGGTAAAGGTAAAAGGAAGGAGCAAGATTAACAAAGAATAATTGTCACCATAAACCAAAATATAAAGCTGGGAATTTACCCTATATGAAGGAGTTGAAACATTGTTAATGCATAATCAAAAGAAAACGGTGTCACCATAAGGATGGGACTGCTGTCAAGAAAAGTTATTTAAAATCCTTGCAGGTACACCAGTGCAAACAATTAGAACAATCCAGAAAATAAGGATGAAATGTTGTGCCTATAATTAAGAGACAGTCCAGAAATTAGATAAATCGTTGTGCATATGTTATGAGACAATCCAAAAATCAATGATAGTTTAAAGAGGGAGAACTTCATTTGCCAGGGACGGAGGTTGCCAGATACAAATTTACAGAACAATACAAAACGAAAATGCCCGGCACCCATTGCAGAACGAATTCTTTGAACTAATTTTACAAAAACAGAAATGCCAATACACTCATTGCCAGAACGCATTCTCAGAACTAAATTTTACAAAATGGAAATTCCAATACACTCATTGCCATAATGAATTCTCGGAACAAATTTTACAAAATGAAAATGCTAATACACTGATTGCCAGAATGAGTTCTCAGAACTAAATTTTACAAAAACGGAATGCCAATACACTCATTGTTAAGCCCTAATATCGGCTCATTAACCCTTAATCGTGGAATATTAGATTAGTAATGTTATTTTATTTATGTCGGCTTGCTCATTAACCCTTAATTGGGGCATATTAGATTAGTAATGTTATTTTATTTATATCGACTTTAGGCCATTAGTTGTAATTATACCTCCTAGTCTCCTATATATACCAAGGAGACATTTTCATTTTGAATCATCTTGGACTTGAACATTTAAGTGGGGTAAAAGGAGGTTTCCCCCTCAAAGAGGATTATTATATGAAATTATCTCTTTATCAAGGCATTGATTACTTTTCCTGAGGTTTTTCTATGCTATATTGATGTTTGGTTCTTAACATATGGTATCAGAGCTCAAGGTCTTGGGGTTTCGCTGCTACATCTAAGACACCGTTGCATTTTTGATATAAATTTTTTTCTACAAAGTTTCAGAAGGAACCGCTTGGAGGGTGCTTAGCATACAGAGCAAGGTACGTTGGGCTCAAAATTCATCTCCTGAGGCCTTATACATTCGGAGATACAGCCTGTACAAGATAGCGTTATGGAATCATCCTGAAATGAGTCATTGTGGAATTTTTTCCATAAAAACATTTCTTTAATGTTTCAGACCCTGAACTCTAGAGGAATGTTACAAAACTTAGTAAGACATTTGTGGTAAAATGTTCAACTTCTAGGTCATCATAAATTTGTATATACACCTTGTGTAAGATAGGGTATCTCACTATTCCTATTGACTAGTGTCAAGAAGGTGTTACAAGTAAAACAGTCATAACTTCTTTCTAGAGTATCCAAATTTAGTGGGACTAGTTGCATTGAATCGTGGACAGTCTGTAGTATTTTGGGTGTGAGTTTTAGAATTTGATATCAATTATTTTGTGTAGGGAATTCTATACAAGTGAGATCTCCTGGAAAGGCCAAAAATCGACAAGTTGTGAGGAAGTTACCGTAAATTGCACTTGGCACATCCAATTTTGATCAGACCTATGGCATTGCAGAGAAGAAATATCAGAGAACTACCTAAAAGAAATTTTCATACCCAGAAGGGCCGAAACTTGGGAGATAGAACAGAATAAATATTGTCTAGTAGAACCACCTCAAAATCAAGACTCAAAAGTGATATTTGGCCAACATGCCAC
>ML794626.1:543647-560113 GCA_009831015.1 Picea engelmannii
ACCAAGCACATGGAAGGTTTACCAACCAAGTACAACATTATTTAAATGAACAACAACCCTCATTTACTAACTCAGAATAATTTATTGTACTTAATTCAAGGACATTCCACCATATATGTTTATCAATAACAATAAAAATTATAATAATGATGCCATGAAATAATAAACGGAATGCCAATACACTCATTGACAGAACAAATTCTCAGAACTAATTTTACAAAACGAAAATGCCAATACACCCATTGCAGAACAAATTCTCTGAACTAATTTTACCAAAAACGAAAATGCCAATACACCTTTTACCGAAACGAATTCTCAGAAGTAAATTTTACAAAACAAAAAATGCCCATACACCCATTGCTAGAACGAATTCAAATTTATTATTTTTTAACTATTTCATTAACAGTGGTAATATATGTATATCTATGGCAAAACAAATTCTCCATTACAAAAAAATTGATTTATAAAAAAAAATGACATAGGTATTATATATATATATATATCTATATATATATATATATATATATATATATATCTCCTTTCTTTTTTTTTCAATGCACCTCAACAACACAAGCAGAAAAAAACAAATCCATCAACCAGAACCATGCAGATTTAAGCCAAGTAGTTTTCATCTCACAAGCCAATATAAAATTGTTGATAACCTTAAAAGAGGGCCAAGGTCCTAATACCTTCTATCATGCAAAATGAAAAACATACCATTGTTTGATCGCCTACTCTGGGTGACGTCCGCACGCTCTCGGAAAATCCTACTCCTCGATTATCGAGACTACATCAGTACCTCCCAGCCAATCGCTAGGGGTGCTATGCTTCCCCCTTAGCCCCCCGAGCCGCAAAGGGGCCACACACTATCCAGATGGTACGTCTAGCTCCCAGCTCGACTTGCAAGGCCAAGCTACCACTCATATCCGAGCTGGGAAATCCTAACTCCCCCCAAGTAATCAGTCAAGTCACAATTCYGGTAGAATAACGTTACGCTAATAGCCAATCCCCCTTCTTCCTTATCTTCCCTTTATTCTATAAAGTTTTTAGAACTTCCATCTTTCCCTAAATCACATTTAAATTAAGTTTTAATAAAAATCTTCTAAATATTCTCCTTCGCACAAGTGTCATCCATCCCCCACGTTTCTCCATTAATTATTTTCTTTAATTTATTAAATTGTCTTATTTCCCTCACCCACCTAGAGTTGCTCCTAAATTTACTCCTAGGTGTTCCTAGATTCCCTCACAGGTTTAAATACTTTCCCTAAAATGAAGTTGTTAATTTAGTTCAAATTAGAAGGTTCTTAATTGCAGATTCTTTACTATGTTGACCTCACTTTTTACCATAAATTCCCTTCTTTCCCTTATTATGTTTCCCCCATTCCTTGGTTTCCTAATTTTTATTATTCCCTTTTCTCCCCTTTTTATTATAGCCAAAATGACAGTTGCGCTATTTACTCTTTTCCTTTTATTACTAATTTAATATCTTTTTACACTTTCACAAGTTAAATAATTTATTTCTTTTTTACCTTTGATATCCACAGATTTTAATTAAGTTCTTACTCTCTTCATTTTACCCAAAAATTTATGAAGTCCACAACTATTAATTAAGTGGTTTTTAGTTTAAAATTTATTGTTTTATATTTATAAGGTATTTTTCTTAAGGGTATGCAAAATTTTACCCCTAGTGAAGTTTTAGACTTAGGACATAGATTCTGAACTAGGCAACATTTTAATTAGGGAAGTTGTTTTTTAAAATTTCTTAATGAGATATTAGTCTTAGGCCATCTAGGTTCGTTCCTTTAACATCATCAACACAACGTGCCATTCAGGACGCACTACGTGCTCCAAGGGTGCCACTCACCTCTAGTGTTTCTTTTGCACGATGTGCCCTTTAGGATGCACCACGTGCTCCAAGGGTGTCACTCACCTCTTAACTAATTGGTAGACATCAATAACCCCTCGAGTCAACACTCCGCTAGGTGAACATGTGGGAGACTAAGGGATTCTAAGAAATAAGGCCCTCGCCTTATTGCGTGCCCCTTAGAATCATCGTGAGCGGTTGTCGCAGTCTGCCCTCATGGCATCATGGGTCCTCTCGAACTAGGTAATTGTTAAACTAAAGTTTGGGCCACAACGTGAGTGCTAGTAGGCTATGGCAGGGATGTTGTCCACACCTCTCCCTCAACCTCTCTCGTAGTCGTGTGTGGCCCCTTTTCTCCATATGTGAGTCTCGTCGGCAAGCTATCGTCAGTCTGCATCATCAACAATTGTGTCAAAACATGTCCACATCATATCATCTAATCAAATGTACTGAAATCACAGTAAAACAATCAAACCCCAATAGCACATTCCCTGACTCGATCGAGAGTCCATGGGGTTTCGTCAATGCCTATGCAACCTCAAGGTCCAAAACCCTGCACACTCAGTAAAACCGAGTCAATAGCAACCGTCTATGTGAATGCAGTAAAACATCATGTCATCTACCATAACGCATCATAATCAAGGACAAATGTTTGAATATCATAATAGTATGGATCACTTGCAAGCAAGTGTCCTCAAAGAATAAGTTTTCTCAGTGCGCCAGAGCGGGATGTTAGAGTCCACCTCAGTAAACTCACAAAGTAGTTTTTGATGCACACTTTTGTGGTTGATTTGACCACTTAACTTACCTTTTCCCATTTATTAGTGACTATCAAACTCGTCACTTGGATGGTATTATTGACTTTTTGGAATATCACCTTGCAATGAGAATCTATATCATTGTAGCCAACCCTCAAGGATCACCTAACTCCCCCCCACAAGAGTAAGAACTATCATATTCCCCTATTTCCCTTCTAGTACACTAGTCATAGGAACCCCAACCATTTCTCTAGAAATTCTTTGGGAAGAAATTATTCCCCCTCCTCTAGAGTATGACACAAATAATTGTGTGCAGATTTTTTATATTTCCGTAGACATTTGTATCATACTTCAGATCCAATCTTCTTTTATTGTTTATATCTCCTTTTATTATTTGTATTGATACATGTTGCACATTTGCAAATAAAGCTACAATTTCCCAATGGCCAGATTCTCACTTCTCCACATTATCGACATCCATAGTAGCTCAACAACTAGAAACCTATCACACACATGTGCTATTTATGTTTTCAAAATGTCAACCCATCTAGTTTATGCCTTTCAAAAGTGACTCACTCGAAAAGTATTATAGCAGGCTATCTCTATTTGTTAATTTTGTATGGGTTACCTTGGTTTTAGCTCCCTTTTCCATTATCAATATTGATGTTGTTACAACATGTAGTACAGGAATCTTGATATTTGAACTTAATACTTTCTTCTCATCATCAAGTTGATCTATCTCCTTAGAATCCTAATGGTTTACATTTTCATTTTTATTATTTGTTATGTGGAATGTTTTCTCTCATTTTTATTGACCTCTCATCTCCCCCTAATGGTTTACATTTTCATTTTTATTGTTTCTTACTCTCATTTTTATTGACCTCTTGTCTCCCCAATATCAACAAACCATTTTCATTCCAACTCATCAACCTCCCTCTACCCATTTGTTCTTACTACTAATGCTTTCAAAGGCCGGTCCAGTTGATTATGTCATTGGGGCACGCATCTATGTGTTTCAACGTTCAACTCAGTTTTTTTTACATTCTTTGATTCATTGATAATTGTACAAAACACATTTATTTATCGAAAAAAATTATACTCATTCCATCACACGTGATGGCTGGCATCGTTTCGCTCTTCAATAGTTCTACTCCAGGTCAGGGCATTCATATTGAGTCACCCATACATACATAAGCCTTGTTGTTTGCAACACCTCATGTATCGTCGTATCGCTCATTGTGATCCCTAGAGATTCCACCCTAAACTACATATTTCCATTAAATAACTATCAATACCAATTTTCCGAATACTTACTATACTTGATTGTTCCTTTAACTTCAGATTATTACAAGTCCAATTGTTTTTAACCACTCTCACTGATTGTTCCTTTAACTTCAGATTATTACAAGTCCAATTGTTTTTAACCACTCTCACTGTAAGCCGTCAATCATGCTCAGCCCAAGGAAAGTGTTGATTCTCAACCCCACTCACACTTTTTGACCTTTCCCGTCATTATCAATACCCAACTCGAGTCTCAGATCCATATTCAGTTGATTTCAAGAGACAATCTATCCTTTAAAGGTTTCGTATTCATTTCTCTTGACATAAACTCACACTTTTCGAGAAACGTTGTGCACCTCATTTCTAATTATCGATAAGAATTGACGAATTCTGGATGGAATGGGGAGATTTATAATTCCTCTATGGTTTCATTGGTCCCCTGGATGTTCAACATCAGTACATATCCACATCAAGATGGTTATTACCTTGTGACAATTGCAGTTTCTAGTTCCATCCAGAAACCTCGAGCCATCAATGGCATTAAGTATGACCACTTGTCAAAGTGATCGTATGAGGTTCCAAGGAATATTGTCCTCAAAATAGTGTTTTTACTTCTATCGATGCCCCGTATTAATTAGACAGCCTTGTATCTCATTGTTCCTACAACATAAAGGGAAACTAGATTTAACTTGTGTATGAGAGTGCACATTGTATTATTCTTGTCGAAATTTAAAAATAGTCACAACTACTTCTTTTGTTTAATGAGAAACAAAGTGGTGGAACAGTGAGAAAAGAATTTAAAGTTAAACCCATGTAATGAGAAGTATATTTGAAGGATTCAATTAGTAATCAATCGAATTAATTAAGAAACATTCATATTTGGTTAGTAATTTTTAGGAGCAAATTCCTATCCAATCCCACTTTCATGTTAGATCATCAAATACAGTTTTTGATGGAATTTTCATTAAGGTTGAGCCGAGTTCATACAATACAATGCTATTTTCATTACACTCCTCTTGTATCCATTCATACTCAAAGCACTAAGCATTAAAAAAATATATATTTACAGAGAAAACCAAAAACCAAAATTAAACCTTGAAAGTAATTCAAAAGAATTTTATTTTACAAAAAATACAAAAATAAACCTTCAAATTAATTTAATAGAGTTCGGTAGTATCCATTAAGCATTGATAGGTAAAATAATTCTCTTTTACAAAGACAACCAAACACCAAAAATAAACCTTGGAAGTAATTTTGAGTTGGGATTGCACGGAACAACAAAAATTATGTAGAAATTTTATGTAGGTGATGTGAGTGGACTATTCTCATCTTGATTATGATTCATATGGTATAAGAGTGGTTGATTGTGATGACATGTCAGAACTTTACAGACCAAGCATGATTGAATTAGATAGAACCTCTCATGATATATTGTGATTGAACATAAATGTTTTCCTCCAAAGTGTTGTAGACATAGAGTGCTTGTAAGATGTGTAAGGACTAGAGAGTTGTTTGCATGCAAGAAACAGTTAATCTTAAAAAACAAGGTAGAACTATCTTTTTTCTGTGGTGTTGTTGAGTGTGGTCATAGTTGTTGAGATCTCACTAAAACAAATCAGCATGGATTCATTGATTTTGAATATGGATATCTCAAATTCTGAGAGAGGCAAGAATGGATTTTTGTTGAAGATTTTGTATTTCAAGATCGCTAGCTCAAAGCAATTAACTATACTTTTTAATTTCGGGAACAAGCCATCTAGGAACCATGACTAGATCCATAGCCACAATAAGATCCTATATCAAGATCTAGAGTCACATTTGCATCAAACAACCAAATTGAAAACCATGTTGTAGAGAAGGCACACTGATTCGAACTCTCGTCCAATAACTTGGAGACCAAATTTTTTCTTAATGGGGAGGTGTGATGTGAAATGAAACGAGGTGTCATCTGAAATGGATTCTAACATAAATGAATGGTAGTAAAACTTAACATAGAAAATAAATTTGGCAATCATTTATCATATAAGAAAAATAAAATCCAACATGATAAGTACAATGCAAGAAAAAAGAGATAAACAAAGTGAAAAGGAAAAAATAAAAAGGTAAGACTTGTTTTCCTATAAATTATTGAAATTCCACACTCAAAAGGCTTTTTGTTGGCTAAGAGGTGAGGATGCAAATGATAAGTTGTGTAAATTGTTGAATGATCCATGAGGATTCAACTTGCAATGTAACAATCGAAATGAAAATTGAGTAACCATTCAAAATTGGTTGTGCACTAAGTGTAGATCAGTTGGCAATAGAGTGCATTGTTAAGAAAATCGTTGTGACATTGTTTCTTTGAACGTTGCAAATCTATGTATACCATCTATATGTATACCATCTTGGGATACTAGGGGTACTCGTGGAGGTGATAGTGATAGTAGTCATAATTGATAGTGATCGTGAATACCAGCCCACCCAATTGTCTAGTCCATCCCATACAAAAGAAAATTACTATTAAAACTTGATTTTCCAATTTGAATTTCCATAGTAAAATCTGCATGTTTATGGTGTGTTTGGTTTTACTATTATGTATAATCTATGTTAACTTTGTGAGTGATATTAATAACTAAAATCCATTATGAGTTACATATTTTTGTAGATTCCTTCGTATTTTCATTCTCCATGAATAAATGTAACATTTATGTATGAAAGAATGTAGTATTGATACTATTGGGAAAAATCCCTACACATACATAGTACATTCTTATTCCCAAGTGCCACTAGAAATAATACATAGCACAAGCATATTCACTCACACGTACATAGGGATTGGAGGATAATTAGAGGTTGTACGTAGTTAGTATAGTCTATATGCAACTCAAAAAGGATGACTCTATTGCGTGTTGTGTATTGAGTGTGTTCGAAATAGTAATTATAGGTTGTTGATTTTCAGTCGGTTGATTTTGTGCGTTAGTGAGAAGATTTGTTATTCGGTTCTGTCAGTATGCAATTTTTGTTCATTAGTTTATTTAAGTTTATGTAAGATCAATTTAGTCAGTCGATAAGCAGGGGAGTCCATTAATGAAGTCAATCTTATCTTCTCCATTTTAGTTAAGTAGATGAAGAGATGGTCAAATTAATTGTAGTCTGTAATGTTAAGTTACTGGAGTCGAGTTAAATAGATAAAGAGTGTCATTAATTGTAATCTTTAATGTTGAGTTAGTATTACTTTTGTAAGAAATTTCAATTTCATCTTTATATGTTCCAGTATGTAGGAAGTCGATATGAAGAACTCTAAAAGCACAAGCTTGTGTTTCTGAAGTCAACAAAAGTTGCTCGAGTAGAAGCTCATCATAATTAATATTTTGTAATCGCGCCCTACACTAAAGTTTATCTCAATATTAAATATTTTGTACATTGACAATTTCATGTTATATTTATGAGTTTATGTGCTAAGCATAGCACTGTCCTATTTCTGGATGCATAAATAATTTCATTAAGTGTTTATAATTCCACAGCTCATAGTAATTTCAGTAGGTTTCCCTTTGCACGGTACGTCTTGAGGGTTCACTGATGAAGATTTTTTTTTTTTTTGTGTTGCACAGTATTTTGTCACTGTCCTGGGCACAGTTTCCATGAGCGCTAAAGATCCAAGAGAGTGGTGTAATTTGTCTATTAAAAATTTAAAGAGACCATCAGTTTTTAAATTTCTCTCTCCTCCAATTGGATGGATATATCTTATGGGTATAATTTTTATGAAGCCTTCACATGCTTGTTTTAAGTAGTTGTGTTTATAATTCAATCGAAACTTGAATATTAACATAGAAGCACTTGAAGTGAGCCATCCCAAGAAAATTGAATGGCATTATATATACATATCTCTAATTGGTTATGTTTAGGTTTTTTTAATTCATGTGTAGTTTCCTTTAAAATTGAATGGAAACTTGAATATTGAATATTAGCATAGAGCCACCCGAAGCAAACTGAATGGCATTATATATATATATATATATATATATAGCCTGTTATGTTTAGGATAATATATATATAGAGTCTGTTATGTTTAGGATTTGGTTTATGTAAATGTAATTTTAAAGAGATTGTATTTATAAAGGAAAGATTTAATTTTTTAATATTTTATAATTTTAAATATTGATTTGATATTTAGTTTAATGGTGATTTTAAAAATAAATTATTATTATTATTAATACAAATTAAATTTTATTTATTTATTTTTAGTGTTTATTTTTTATTTATTTGTTTTTAGTGTTTATATATAATACATTAAAGACCCCTCCTTGTTAATTTCAGAGCGGTGTGTCTCCTCTTCTCTACAACATAAATGATAAAGGAATGTTCTATTTACTTGAGGGTAAATGTGTAGATTGTATACTTCCTTTTGTTTAATGAAACGTAGAGTGAGAAAAAGATAGAGTGTAGCCCATATGGTGGGAACCCATTTGAAGGAGTCAATTGCCAACCCATTGAATTTCAATTGGGCACGATTCCTATTTGGTTGCCGAGCTACTACGGTTTAGAACTTATTCAGTACCCATTGACTTGTTTTCCAATAAAGAAATTAATAAAGATAGTTCTTGATGACACGAAATCATCAAAGACACTTGTCGATAGCATTCTGATTGAGACTAGGTTGAATTCATGCATTAGACATGTGTTTTCATTTACTTCACCAATTTCTATTATCATATGAAATTTGTTTTCATTAGGATGTTATCATATGACATGATATGAAAAGAATCTTACAGCCCAACTCCCGTGATACATACTTCCCTTGTGGTGTCCGCAAGCATTTTCAACTCAAAGTTACACCATATTTGATATTAAGTAATAAGTTATTTATTAACTGTGAATTAGATCTGAGTGTAAAGTTGTCATTTGGTATTTATTACATGCCAATGAGATTTGAACGTGAAGTTGGCGTGCTTAATATTGTTATATCAAGATGCCGCATGATCTCTACCAAAAATATAAAGTATAAAACATCTAACTGCCACAACAGTGTAGCGTACAGAGGCACATGGATCCGACTGCAACGGATGAAGAGAAAGGCGACAAGTGAAAAACTATGCTCTGAAATGTTTGTTCGCACTATGTCAATATGTAATTTTTGTTCATAAGTTTACTTAAGTTTATGCAAGATCAATTGAATCAGTTGGCAATCTACAATGAGGGGAGTCAATTAGTGAAGCTTAAGATAAAATAAACTATGCAAACAAACACGGTGAGGCTACGCTCAATTCTGTATTCATTAATGAAGATGGATTACATCTTTATATAGGAAAAGACTCTCCCGAGTCGGTTACATGCAAACCAAAGACAACTGAACTCTTAACTAAGAATTGACTCTCACAACTGAAGCTTATAACTGGTGCTTATAACTGGCGCTTACAACTGGCGCTTTCAACTGACGTTTTCTCCATTATTTCCAAGTCTCCCCCTTAATGGAGAATGGATTGACTTCTACACTTAACATCTCCCTAAACAGTTCAAACTTAATCTTTCCAAGAGGCTTAGTGAAAATATGAGCAGCATTTTCACTAATATTACAATACACAAGAGTTATTTCATTTGACTGCAACTTTTCTCGAACAAAATGATACTAAGCTTCAACATGCTTTGTCCTTGCATGAAAAATCGGATTCTTCGCAATATTGATTGAACTTTGATTGTGACATCTGATCATCGTAGGTTCCTTTCGTTCTTCTCCAACTTCTTGAATAAGTCTTCTTAACCAAACAACTTCACAAGTTGCTGCACACAAGGATTTATATTCTGCTTCGGTAGAAGACAAAGATACAGTAGGCTGCTTTTTACTGCTCCATGAAACAACCCCAGATCCACTGTTAAACGCATATCCAGTGGTTGATCTTCAATCATCCAGATTGACAGCCCAATTAGAATTTGAATAACCTGTCAACTCAACATCAGATGTATCAGTATACTTAATACCATAATCAAGTGTACCTTTTAGATACCTGAGTACTGTCTTTGCTGCATTCCAATGGATTTCATGAGGTTTCACCATGAGCTGACTTAACACACTCACAAAATATGAAATACCAGGTCTGGTTGTGGTGAGATAATTCAGACTACCTACCATCTGTCTATACACAGTGCCATTCACCTCCTTCGAACCATCATCACAAGACAGTTTCACATTCTGTTGCATGGGAACAATAGAAGACTTGCACTAATCCATTTTAAATCTCTTAAGTATTTCTCTGATATACTTACTCTGACAAACAAAAGTTTGGCCTGCATTTATCCAAACTTCAAGACCTAGGCAGTAGTGTAACTCACCAAGATCTTTCATTTCAAATACCTTTGATAACTGCTCCTTGATTTCATCAATTAACTTCTCTGCATTTCCTGTAATTATTAAATCATGAACATATAATGAAATCAATACTATATACCCCTCTTCATCAAATTTGGTATATAGATTTGGATCACTTTTGCTCCGCATAAAACCATGTTGAAGAAAGACAGAGTCTATCTTCTCATACCATGACCTAGGCGCCTGTTTTAGTCCATACAATGCTTTCTTTAACTTACACACTAAGTGTTCTTGCCCCTTTTCAACAAACCCTTCAGGTTGAGTGAGGTAAACCTCTTCCTTTAACTCACCATTCAAAAATGAAGATTTAACATCTAACTGATGCAACTTCCAATGATACTTTGTAGCTAAAGCGATTAACATTCTGATAGTATTCAATTTAGCTACTGGTGCAAATGTTTCAGCATAATCAATACCTTTTGTTTGTGAATACCCTTTTGCAACCAGTCTAGCCTTATACTTATCTATACTACCATCTGATTTAAACTTAGGTTTGTATATCCATTTGCATCCAATGGGCTTCTTATGTTTAGGCAATTCAGTCAATTCTCAAATATTGTTTTTCATTATAGATTCATATTCTTCCTCTATTGCATTTCTCCATTCATCAGGTTCATTAGCTTCATCAAAATTCATAAGTTCTATGACATTTGAAATGCTACTCATTAGGGCATAGTCTTTATACCTCTCAGGAAGTCGAATCTGTCTTGAAGATCTTCTCAACTGATTATCCTCCTCCCAACTTTGTGAAAATATGTCTTCACCTATAGGTGAAC
Source organism: Picea engelmannii (assembly GCA_009831015.1). Lineage (NCBI taxonomy): Eukaryota > Viridiplantae > Streptophyta > Pinopsida > Pinales > Pinaceae > Picea > Picea engelmannii. The sequence goes on from ML794626.1 coordinate 554,670, forward strand.
TGTGACTGCTGGAATTGTCCATATCACTGAGTCCTTCTTGCTGTTGTTGTTGTTGTCACTGCGGGGATGGATGTTGTTGTCACTGCAAGGATGGATGCTATTGTGTGGGCTGTTGTTGCTGCTGCTCTTCTTTAAGGCCTTCATCAAGAAGTCTCTTCCATTCCTCATGACCGTTGTCATCATGATTTCCTGCTTCCTACTCATGAAAAAGTATATCTCTACTTGCAAATACTTTATGAGTAGCAGGATCAAACAGTTTGTATGCTTTAAATTCAGAACAATACCCAATGAAAATACATTTAATGGCTTTAGCATCCAATTTCCTCCTATTCTCCTTTGGAATATGTGCAAAATCCTTACACCCAAATACTTTCAAATTATTAACTGCAGGTTTGGAACCATACAAGGCTTCGAAAGGAGTAACACTATCAAGACACCTTGTTGGACTTCTATTCTTTAAATAAACTGCAGTATTTATGGCTTCAGCCCAAAATGTAGTTGAGATATTCTTATCTTTCATCATACTGCATGCACACTCTACCAGAGTTCTGTTTTTCCTTTCAGCGACTCTGTTTTGTTGTGGAGTGTGAGGTACTATAAACTGTTGTACTATTCCATTATCTTTGCAATATTTGTTGAACTCCCCTAATTTATACTCTCCCCCTTGATCTGAATGGAGGATTTTGATGGATTTTTCCGTCTGTTTTTCCACCATGGTTCTGAATTCCTTAAAGTACTCGAAAACATCACTTTTTCGTCTAAGGAAGTAAACCGATCTGTATCTCGTGCAATCATCAATAAATAATAGAAAGTAAAATGCACCTCCTAAAGACCTAGTCTCCATAGGCCCACAAACATCAATATGCACAAGATCTAACACATTTCTCTTTTTCTTATCAGGATTAGAGGGGAATTCATCTATGTGCATCTTTCCTAATGCACATCCATCACAAGAAACTTTCTCATTCTTTAACATGGGAAGTCCTTCAACCATATTCTTTTTCTGTAATAAAAATAAATCAAGATGATTGATGTGTCCATACCTTTGATGCCAAATAATCTCTGTTGGCATAGTGGCAGAAGTCAGTGCATGATGTGCTTTGCTGATAACATCAAGTTTGTATAGACCTCCTACTCTGACACCCGTTGCAACAGTTCGGAAGTGGTCCAACAGATCCTTCACTATGCAATAATTCTTGAAGAATTCAACCTTCAAGTTCTGATCTGTAATGGTGGACACAGAGATCAATTTTTTCTTTATTATTGGCACATACACCACATTGTGAATGTGACGAACAGTGCCATTCGACAATGTCACAGGAATGTCTCCATATCCCTTGATCTGATGAGTGCGGTCATCTCCATGATATATGCTGGCACTATTCTATGTTTCTTTAAAATTAGCATACCAATTCTTATTACGAGTCATATGTACTGATGCTCCAGAATCCACAAACCAGGCATCAAAATCATCCGTTTCAGTAGATAAAGCAGCATTAGACACAAACAGCCTAAGATCTCGTGAGTCAAAATTTGGGGTTTCATCAATATCATCACTAGCAATAAATAATTTGTGATCTTGATTTGAAGATTTTTCTGCATAATGACTTGAATGTGTTCTAGGTTTATTCCTAGCCTCATCACTTTTTTTCTTATGATAGTCTTTAACCATATGTCTAGGTCGACCACAATAAAAAAAAATCTTTGACTCATTCCTATCAAATTGCATACCTTGATTTGGAGATTGTCTTCTCTGCGATGAACTGCCTCCTCTGGCTCTTACTCTCGATCTCCCTCTCGCAGATTTATTATTTGACCACAGTGCCAAATCTTTACTCTAAGGCTTCATATTTCCGCGCCTCTCTTCCTCTTGCAGCAAAATACCTATCAGTTCTTCAAACGTAGGAGGTTTCTCTCTTGCTGCAAGACCTGTTATGAACATATGATAATCTTCTAGAATACCATTTAAGGTAATAGTCACTAGATCGGTGTTGGAAATAGTTTCCCCTATATTTACAAGATTGTCTTTCACCTCTTTAATGCGACCCAAAAATGAAAAAACAGATTCATTTCCATCCATCTTAATGCCTAGCAATTTAGTTTTTAGGAACAAAATGTGATTTGTGTTGCTAGTTTCATACAATGCTTTAAGAGTTGTCCATGTTGCAGTAGAAGTTGTAGCATCTCTAATATGTGGAATTATGCTATCTTTAACAGACATGTGCAACAATACATTTGCCTTGTTTTCGTGCTTCTCCCAATCTTGGATCTGTGCTGCTGTCACACCGACAGTCACATCAGGTTTCAGTTCAGTTCCCTTCACAATGTTCCAGAAACCATAGCCCTCCATGAGCATCTGCATCCTGAATTTCCAGTTAATGAAGTTCGATCCATCTAACTTGTTGCCTTCGTTGAGGTAGGTCTCTGTCAACGGATTCACCATCGCTGCAATTTAGTCTCTGCAAGAAAATCACCAAGGATATAAAAAATTTTGTCGCTTTGCCTTACGATACCACCAATGTGTCTCAATCTTGACTCTTAGCTTAGAATCTTAAAAACAAAAATCCTTAACACCATTCCATGCATAAAAATATCTTGCTCATTTATATAAAAAGGATCTCATATAAAATCTCACATGTAAAAAACCTCTTAAAAAAAAATCTCACTCATGTAAACTCACTCAAACCTCATCCACTTAAGATCTCCTTTATATTTCAACTCATGCAAATCACACTCATGCATGCACATCGTGAATGAATCAAACTACCTCACTCTCAAATAATAAAGGTGATAACACTTCAATAAAAAGGTTTATAACTTCACACATACATCCACCTTTATTAAATTATTTGGCCATCCTTTAAACCTTTCATAAAATAAGAAACTCACGCTTGAATTCTTGAAGGTCACGCTTGAATGCTTGAAGGTACTCAAAGATGATGCTTACGCTTCAACGAGCTCACGGATATGCTCACGACTCTCTTGCCTCAATTTTCTCATCGATCTGCTCACGGATTTGTCTTACCACACGTTCAACAGGCAGCGCCCAACAATCCTCTCGTGGAGTGAATATCCAGTAGTGGAGACCTCCTTCAGCACCGATCTCCATGGTAACCCACACAACGATATTCCACAACAAGCAGCGATTAAACCTGGGCAACGGACTCAATTCACGTGCCTCTCTATGCAACAACTATCTGGCTCTGTCACGCACCTCTCCACGCAACATGCAAAGGAACGAATCACAGTCACCTAGTCACATGCCTCTCTCCTCCCTCAGGCTCTGATACCATGATAAAATAAATCATGCAAACAAACACGGTGAGGCTACGTTCACTTCTGTATTCATTAATGAAGACGGATTACATCTTTATATAGGAAAAGACTCTCCCAAGTCGATTACATGCAAACCAAAAACAAGCGCTTACAACTAGCGCTTTCAACTGACACTTTCTCCATTATTTCCAAGTGCTTATCTTATCTTTTCTTTTCTAGTAGAGTTAAGTAGATAAAGATTCAATCAAATTAATTTAATTGTAGTTTTTAATGTTGAGTCAGTCTTATTTCGGTAATAAATCTCAGTTTCATCTTTATATATTTGAGTATGTAAAAAGTGGATATGCAAATACACAATAGGAAAGTAAGAAATCTCAGTTTCATCTTTATATATTTGAATATGTAGGAAGTGGATATGCAAATACACAATAGAGAGGTAGAAGGAACATAGTCATAAAGAAGGAAAACAACAACAATTGAGGATTCGAACAACTTTAAGAGCATAAGCTCTATGTCTGTGAAGTCCAGAAGTTGCTCGAGTAGAAGCTCATCATAGTTAAGATTTTGTAATAACTGGCTGCACGAACGTTTATCTCAATATCAAATATTTTGTACATCGACAATTTCATGTTATAGTTACGAGTTTATGTGCTAGTCTTATTTCTGCATGCATAAATATTTTATTAAGTGTTATCACAGCTCACAATAATTTCAGTAGGTTGCCCTTTGCACCTGCATGCATAAATCATTTTATTAAGTGTTCTATCATAGCTCACAGTAATTTCAATAGGTTGCCCTTTGCACGGTAGGTCTTGAGGGTTTAGTGATGAAGATTTTTTATTTTTGTGGTGCAAACTATTTCGTCACTGTGTTGGGCATACTTTCCCTGCATGTTAAAGATCCAAGAGAGTGGTGAAGGCTGTCTCTTAAAAATTTAGCGAGACCATCAGTTTTAAAATTTCCCGTTCCTCCGATTGGATGGACATATCTTATGGGTATAATTTTACGAAGGCTTTACATGCATGTTTTAAGTAGTTTTGTTTAAAATCGAATCGGAACTTGAATATTCGCATAGAAGCCCTTGAAGTGAGCCGTCCCAAGCAAAGTGAATGGCCTTATATATACATATCTGCAATTGGTTATGTTTAGGTTTTTGTTTATGCATGTGTTTAAAGTAATTGCGTTTAAAATTGAATCGGAACTTGAATATTCGCATCGAGAACACTTGAAGTGAGCCACCCCAAGCAAACTAAATGGCATTATATATACATGTATGGAAACTCTTATGTTTAGGATTTTGTTTATATAAATTTAATTATGTTTAGGATTTTGTTTATATAAATTTAATTGTAAAGAAATTATACTTATTAATGAAAGATTCATTTTCTTAACATTTTAGAATTTTATATATTAATTTGATGTTTAGTTTGATGGTAATCTTAAAAATAAATTATTATATATATAGTTTTTTTATTATTTACGTATTTTTCTAATTGTAAAAATACTACATCATTTTTTTTATTGGTTTGATATTTAATATGCTAAGGACTCCCTCCTTGTTAACTTCAGAGCAGTGTATCTCCGCTTTTCTACAGAAAAATTAAATGATAAAGGACAGTTCTATTTACTTGACGGTGAAAGTGCAGATTGTATACTTCTTGTCTAAATTCAATAATAATGACAGCTATTCCTTTTGTTTAATGAATGATGGGAACCCATTTGAAGGAGTCAATTGGCAACCCATTGAATTTCAATTGGGCACGATTCCTATTTGGCTGCCAAGCTACTATGGTTTAGTACTTATTCAGTCCCCATTGCCTCGTTTTCCAATAAAGAAACTATCAAAGATAGTTGTTCATGACAAGAGATCATCAAAGACACTTGTCGATGGCATTCTGATTGACGCTAGGTTGAATTCATGCATTAAACATGTGTTTTCATTTACTTCACCAATTTCTGTTCCGTGTAGCCATTCATACTCAGTGAACTAATTAGGAAACGACTTCCGTTTTACAAAGCCAACGGAACACCAAGAACAGGCGTGATAAGCAATTCTCACATTTTTTCTATTAGAGTCAACCAACACAAACAATCCTTCCCTAATTTTTATTATTCACTTAACCATTAAGGAAGTATGTTGGCAAAATACTAATACAACTATTTGATAA
>ML794627.1:0-25542 GCA_009831015.1 Picea engelmannii
ACGTATCCAGTTATCTAACTTTTCAGCGTTAACTTCTCCATTATAAATTGGCAACTCAAATTTTATATCAAGCTTTAATGAAGGAATTTGCGAAGGAGTTTTACCATGCCCCTTTGGAGAATTCGGAAGATGTTTCGAACTTGAAGAATAAGAATAAGAAGAAGATGATGATGGAGGAGGAGAGGGTGGTGGAGAAGCACCATTCCCTCCATTTCCGCCTGGAGTTTTGTCACCACCGCCTCCCTTATGCATTGAAGGGTTGGAGCCTTCACCCTGTTACATTATGTTCCGTTCCATCAAGATCTTCGTCATATCTCTCAACTCCATGACAACCTGTCTGAGATCTTCTTCTTCAGCCGAAACACGTTCATGACTTTCTGCACGAGCCATGCTTGGTGAATGTCTCTCTGAAACTTGCGGTGAATGAATCTGCTTCCTCCTTGTCGGATAAGAACTTGGCTCCACAAGTTTACCTTCTCCTCTTGTGAGTTTCAACCTTGTGAGCATCAGAAACAAAACTTGCAAACAATCAAGTCTTCAAAACCAGTGCTCTGATACCAACTTGATCTAAAATTGAAGAAGACTTGAAAAACTTGAAAATTTATTGCAAGTGAAATGTTATGTGTTTAAAACAAATGGATCAGTTTGCAACACATAAATTAAAGGATTACTTATGAAAATTACACATAGACAACAGCATAATGATTGAACATAAGCACATAAACACAACAATTTGATAAAGGAGTTCACCCCTCTTATGGGCTACATCTCCTGGTCCAGCTTCCAATGGTTTATTATTATTAATTACCCAAAAGTGCTCAAAAACATGTCTTACAATGCTCAAACTGACAAACCGACTGCTCCAATGGCTTCCCAGCATCCCAAAACCCCTGTCTGGGCTCTTTCAGAACCTCAATCGGTCGAAAAATGAGAAAGATAGGCCTCCTGGAAGTCCCTCCTTCAAGCTTGTTGTCTCTGCATCTACAAAACGCACCCTCCTTGGATGAACCTGGCTCACATGCATTTTAAAGCGTGAAAACCCAACACTGGGTGCAACCGCGCCAACGATGCGAACCGTAGAACGGTTAAGGGCGCGCCAGCCCCTAACCGCCTCGACACCTGGGCGTATGGCGCATATGACCAAATGCTAGGATAAAAAGTGCCAAACGGGTATAACCACGCCAACTTCCATCTCCGGTCATGGTCGCATGGTATATAATATAGAACCACGGGCTATACCAAAACCCCACGCCAACCGCGCGCATATGAAATACAGTTACATGTGTTAACACAAAGGTCCGTGGGCTATGGTTCAAAACCCCGTGTGATTTTAATACAATGTTATATAAAAACTATGGGGCATGTGTTATACACCCGCGCCATTCTTTGGGCTATATGACATGGTCATATAACATTACAAACGACCACGGGCCGGGTCTAAGCCCCGACCCGACCCCCCGCCCAATATACAAACTTGCAAATTCAAATATATTCAAACACATATGTTTAATAAGAACCAACTTGTGGCCCAATGGCCAGGCGGTCGTGAGAAGGCGTATCCATTGGGGAGGTCCAGGGGTCGAACCCCGCGGACTCCACCACAACTTTTACATAACCAAATAACCAAATAATGAGTGACACGTGGCGCCCTCCGATTGGGCCACGTGTCCTCATATCATTTGCCCAAAAATGGACACATGTCAACTCCTTACTCGCCATATATCATCCAACCGACATATGCCACGTCACCCCCGTATGGTCGTACGGTCCTGCCACATCAGACCGTACGGACTGATATAGTCAACATCAAATTTTTTGCCTGTTTGGCTTGACGAACAGATCGCGATATCTTCTCCATACGGAGTCCATTTGACAAAGTAAATATACCGCCGGAATCAGGAAGACGAGACAAACGCAATGGCACTGTTTTCATCGCATTCCGAGCACTTTGAAATTTGAGCAAAATTTGATCCCCTGATCAAAAATAGATCTTCCAATAAAAATTTATGCCAATTGTAAGTTGTGTACCTTTCAAAACCTTAATTTGGAGTCTGTCCTCCTGCCCGACCTTCCTTCTGACATATTTATGCATTTTCAGCCCTTCTGAGTCTGAAATTTCATCTCGTAATACTTTGATATGTCCTTTGTGCAATGCCATATATATGACCAAAATTTGATGTGCCAAGTAAGAGTTATGATAACTTTCCCAAACCTTGCTATTTTTTGGAATTTTCTGGAGAGAGAACTTGTACATAATGCCACGTGTCCAATATCTGATACCTGAATCTGAAAATTGTACCAGAAATACTATGGACTATCCTCTTTCAAATGCAACTAGTATCACTGAATTTGGATCATTTCTGAAGAAGATATAATGATTTTACCTGAAACATCCGTTTGAGACTAGTAATAGGACTAGTAAAAAACCCTATCTTCCACAGGGTGTATATCTGAAATTGTAATGACCCAGAAGCTGAAATTTCTATCACAGATACCTTGCAATGTATTCTAAATAACCTCCAAGTTTCGCTATCTGAATCATCCGAAGAAAAAAATTATAGCGAAAATTCTAAGATGATTTGCTTAGAGAAGAAAAAATCCTAGGGTCAATGCTCTGATACCAAATGTTATAATCCAACACCTTAAAAATGATAAAAATTCAATGAATACAGTCCACTCCGTGGGGGAAACCTCATTTTACAATATATCCAATTCAGAATACAATATGAGATGTAATAAAATGATCCTAAGGCTAAGCCTCCCTGTTATATATATATATAGGAGACAAAGGGTAAAATTATAATGAAAGGGTGCAATGAAGGGTTCTAGCCGACATACAAATATAACACTATAATTGTAATAATTCAATATATAAGGCTTAATAAGGGGTTTTATACATAACAAGGGGCTTTGTATGGGGCTCTATCTAGGGATTAACATCGTTGATGGGGTTCAGGTCCAGGTATACTCTGGGATTCAAGCATACACTTTCTGGTTTTGATAACGTTCGTTCCTCCCTTTGTGTGGATCTTCTCAATTTTGTCGAATTTTATCTTTTGATTGTCTTTTATAAATTCGGTATTGGAGACCCTTTGCCAAGATATGGGTGGTGGGAATTTTATGTTGTCATTTTTTTAACATAGAGATGGAACCTCACTAGAACGATATAAAAAGAATCCTCAGGCACCATGAGGAAGTTTCACAGGCCAACGACTATGTACTCCAATTAATCTCAATTCAGCTGGGGGGAATGGAATAAGTGATGGTCTCCTTGAGGAATGTCTTAGAATTTCAGACAAGGTGAATTGATGGAATGGAACTTGACATCCAACAAATTAAAACTCTTGTTCTCCCCGAGTGTTCAACCTCCGCCTCAATTAATCAAGGTGTTGTTGCTTCCCCTCGCGAAGGTAACACAGTGAATGACTTTGAGGATATCGACACAACTCCCATGGACACTGAAGATGGAATGCTCCCGCAAGCTAGGTTTTCAAAAAATTAGGACTCTACCTCCTTTCCTTAATGAATGTATTTCAAAACTCTTTTTCTTTTAGGGAAATTTGTTAAAACGGTTATTAGCTTGTCTGGGTGGGAAGTTGATCTGAACATAACTCCATCTTTTTTTCCTTTTGTTTTAGAATCATGTATAGGCCTTGAGCCATTTTTTCCACTTGTATGACAATTGTTTGCCTCGACAAGCCCTCAATATATAAAGTTCAATTTCTTTTTAAAAATAATAATAATAATAACCAATGTGTCACCTTCCACCCAAATTTGTATTTGTAAATGATAAATCATTCATTCTTATTTATCATTTACTTATCACACATATTTCTTTATTTATTAAGTTGGGACAACTTGCTCATTTTTTTTTCCTCGAAAAAAAATAAAAATCGCAATTTTATTAAGAGTAACAAAATAACATGCTCATCCTTTTTTTCCTTAAAAAAAACCTATTTTTTATTAATAGTAACAAAAAAGTTGTTATTTTATTAAGAGTAACAAAATTACATTTTGCAAATGTGTTTCTACATTTCACTAAAATCTCCTTTAAGGGAGAGTAAGTATGGATCAGTCTATATATATCCTACTCCAAAATAGATATCAAAGAAAGAATCCCACGACTAGATCAATATTAAAATATATAGTCTAAATAAGTTTTATGGAATAATATCAAACATCCTAATAAGAAATAACTAACATACCCTTGAAGCAGGGGAAGGGAACATAAAAAGAATACAAGGTGGATATGTTGTAAAAGGAAAGTAGAGTGTTTTTTTGGTAGTGCGTTGTGGCCTATTATATTCCACTAACATTTCAAGGTTCGATTGTGTTCCACTAATGTTTTGAGATCCAATTATGTTCCATGACGTTTTGAAGTCCAAATGTTTCATGGATATTAAACCTTCTATTTATGGTTTCCTATCTTAACTTAATGATTTTTCTTGTTTTTTTGCTTCTTTTTACCTATGGGTATTTGTAAATTAGAGGAATAGACACTACAAGAGAACCATTAAGCTACAAGTAGCCCCATGTATGTGCAACTTGCAACCTTACAATAAAGCCATTGATTACAAATTTACATGTTAATTTTTAAGATGTTATTGGTTGTGCCTTCTACTATTGTGTGTAGAATAATGTTCAAAACATAGACGAAGAGACATTGTTGGTCCCTCACTATCTTATCATAGAATGATAATCGGGGGCAAGGATTGAGGCTACAAAACATTCTCTGTGTAAGCGACAAAGAATATAGACTTAGGTTAATGACATGTGTTTATTAAAAAAAGTAAGTAAGATACCTACACTTGCATTACCTAGTAAATGAACGTTTAGCTAAAATAAGAAAACAACATATACCCTTGATAGTTCCATTAATGAATTTTATTTTTATTTTTTCTTATTATAAAATAACCCTTTTATCCTTTTCTATGAGAGAATCATTGAGAATTGGCATGGGCTCATTTTCTCTAATAACAAGAGTTTAGTTTAACAAAAAGAAAGGAATAAATCTGATTTTTAACATTATAAAATAACCCTTTTAGTCGTTCTACTAGAGAATCACGAAGAACTAGCATGGGCTTATTTTCTTCGATAACATGAGTACGTTGTTCTTGACTTTATATTTGTTGAATTGGTGTGTTGCTAAATAAATAATTGCAAAAGAGTTTATTATATTGTATTGTGAGTGAAAATAGGAAAATTTATGAACTTTGAATCCTAGGAATATGGATTCCTTTGTCATTATTACAAGTTGGGCATATTCTATGAAATCTCAAATCTTAGGAATATGGATTCCTTTGTCATTGTTATAGATTGGGAAGATTCTCTGAATTCTCATCAAAAAAAGAAACGAGGTTCTTCATGCTTTCAATTCTCAAGATAGGGTAATGATCTTCCATCACCAGGAAACCTATTTGTGTATAATAACTTGTTTGTGTATAATAATAAATACGACCTCAACTTTTAAGGTCAATAATTTGTCGAGAATGAGAAATATTCATTAAGGTTATGCTCGCATATTTGATTCAATGTGCCAATCTACATATTTAAATTTACATGAATTTTAAAATGACATGCACGCAATAAACTTTGAAACCAAGAAAATGTCTAGTGACAAAGCAAGGCATCTGTTCTATGACATTGTTTATCTATAATTTGCATGAGATTTGTTGTCCATCTGTCATTTGCATGGGAAGTAAGTGTAAAGAGAGGAACACTAGGAAGTTGGAGAGTAGTTGGCTATGTTCTTTACTCTTGTGCTTGCCTTTACCTTTTCTTTATTATTTACAATGATGCTTGGTCGATTGCGGAATTGGCATTTGAACCAATGAAACCAACTAGATATGTCTCTTGGAAAGACATATTTTGAATATGGGGGAGTACCAATTTTCATCATCTACAGAAGCAGGGGCATCGATTCCATCAACATAAGCAACATAAACATTAGAGAAAGTTGCAACATTAAGTTGATTGATTATCATATAGTTATGGAATTATGGCTCTCCCTGTTAGTTTGTTGTCAAGTTGCCTACCCATAATGATCCCTATCACATAATTAAGGAGGCCCTATCCACCTTATTGGGGCGTATCCTATAACTAACAATGATGACAATGAGGCTGCAATGAACACAAGGGCCAAGTTGAGTGTTAAATCATCACACCTGATAAACTATGCATCCTTCAACGAGATATGGCTTCTTTGATTCGGGATAAGAGGGGAGATAAGCCAATAAAATGACCATGAACAATAACAGTAACAATTTGGAGTCAACGTAGATGAAGATGATGAAGTTGCCAGCGGTTGAACCCACAAACACCATGATGTGGCAATTTTCAATGTGTCAACAGGGAGAAGTTCTTAATTGGATGTAGATAGATGACACAAATTTTAGAGAGACCCTCCCCTTAAAAAATATGCCTTATGCATAATTAAGATATAATTAATCAATCAATGATTTAGACAACTGCACCATTCACAATGACAAATGCCATGTCCTCTCACGCTTGAGGTAGGTGACTATGGAATTTAATGTTAGGAATAAGATAAATCATGATTGTGATCAAGGAAAATGCCAAAAAGGACCACATGAAAAAGTATTTCCATGGAAGGAGACATCAACCATGGCATTTTCTTAGTTCTTTTTCACTTAGTTCTTTTTTATAGTAGTCTCATGGCTTTTTATAAGGCTAGGGTTTGCATTGGAGGTCAATATAAAAACAAAACAAAAGGAAAACAATAAGTACTTGGTTACAAAGCATTTAATGTTTTGTATGTTGGTCTGTACATGGTGGGATCTAGATAACTTTAAATTCGATAATGCACGCCCAACATACAGAGCATTAAATTCTCAGTAGTGTTTATTGCTCTCCAAAACAAAAGACATTTGCATGCTAAGATATCTTTCATAATCATGTTATAGTATCCAAGTAGTATAAAGATTAAAATGATTTCTTGTGTACTTACAATCAACTTTAAGAAGATGCATAAGAGATTTATTGTCAAGGACTACAATTGTTCCTCTTATGTGCATAACACTGATGATCATTAGAACAATGAGGTACATAAATTACAAATTCGATAATTTGTATTGATCTTTCTGCTCTTCAATTTGAAGAATTTTGTGTCAATCTAAAGAATTTAAAGTTTCTGGTTGAGTTCCTTAGGTTTGAGTTGGGCATCTCCCAAGATTTCTTGTGATTTATGCAAAAGAGAAGAGGCACAAAGAGCAAAGGAAGCATTATTGTAGAGAAAATAAAAAAGATAAATATGCATGAATCTAAAACATGAAATAACATGTTTAATTTGAAAAAAAAATATATTGTTTTTTAAAACAATGACCTCAATTTTTTGTAATTATACATACTAATTGCTAAATGATGTGGAGATTAGCTATTGGTTATAGTCAAAATAGAAACAAAACAGGACTGATCTAGAGTGAAGAACCTAAAATTGCATTTAAATAAATCTTTTTGAACTCTTGAGAATCCAAACAATCAACATTGAGCAAAATGCTTGCAAAGAAATGGGGCATTTGAAACACGTTAAACAACAAAATAGAAATTCCACTCAATTAGATGGGTTAACCTTCCAAACTCTGCTTCCAGGCATAACTCCCTCGAGAGAACCATTAAACGCACTAAGATCCAATTTTCCATTCAAAATAATTAGAGATAAATGAGATCAAATTTGAAGCCTACATGTTCTAGCAATTATATCAAAATTTTAAATTTCATTGTGTATATACATTGGCGAATTTGATATAATTATTAATTTAACTCTTAATGTAGGAATGGGATTCGAGAAACAAAATCTATGGTAGATATATAGGCATCCAATGAAAAATAAGTGAAAACCAGGTTCTCTTAGTGATGACTTCCCTCGAAGTTTCAGAAGGATTTACATGTGAGAATTTTGTCACCAGAAAATATGATATATGATCATCACTATCATCTTACACAAGTCAATGGAAAGGTGGGTTTGTTCAGTTTTTCGGAAGGGGATCGATGCCTTCAAAATTCTGCAATAAGAAGAAGCATGGGAAGCTTATTGGAGCCAAGTCCAACGTCAATCACATTCCAAAGTAGTTTAGATAGGAGAATCTCAACGAAGGGTGTAAGAACTGAATATTACATTTTCTTATCAAACACCATCATTTTTTGTTCCTCTTTGTTGAGATTATAACCCTGTCTCCCTAGGTTGTGGACATCCAACCCCTTCAACTGACAACACGGAAAATACACAATCCTATGGATGAAAGAATAAATTCATGCATATAAACAAGTTGATTTTACATTTTTTTTTTAAGTTAGGGAACCTTTAAAGTTAAACAAATTTGTAGTCAAACTCTTTAGAAGCACACACACGTTTTTAAGCAAAAACAAAAGGCATGTGATCAAACAAAAGCAACATTAAAAATTAAGAAGATGGAATGATTCCCTTCAAACTCACTTGAATTTTCCCTCAAAATTTCCTTCCCATGTCTTTGATTCATTGTATTTGCACCGCGTAAACATATGATATCATGTAAGTTCAATAGATTTCGTTGAAGACAGAGTAATGGTACGGGAAAGGAAGTACCCAATCTCTTTAATGGTTGGCAAAAAAATGAAATTAATCTCACCATTATCCTCTTATCCTTAAATCGCCAAATCAACACTACAAGGAAAAGACCTTTTAGCGGAGGTTTCTAGTGTTACAAAATTGACAAAAATTGTCAAAAAAACGTCCGCTACAACATCTGTTTTTGATAGCAGATGTTTTTGCAGATACTAAAACATAACTTGATTATAACTAAAAAAATCTGGGCGGCCAGAGGTGTTAGTGGATGTTTACAAATTGGTGCATTTTTATGAGGTACAAGCACCAATGCATACATACACGTACCACATCGGTGTTGTACACTTAACGTTAAGCACTAGGGCAGTAAAATATTTAAGCACCGGGGAATTTGTCTTCTAAGAACATGGGCTTTAACAGTAAAACACACTGTGAGAGTTAAAAATAATTAAGCATCGGGGCTTTCTGCTTAGAACACATCAGTGCTTTATTAATAAGAAGGCACTGATACTGTATAAAATAATATGCACTGGTGCATTACCTGGAAAAAACCCTCCCGGTGCATTAAAAATAGAAAGCACTGGTGCATATTAATAACACAAACGCACCAATGCTTATTAATAATCCTAAAGCACCGATGCTTATTAATAACACAAAAAAACTGGGGCTTCGCATACGCTAAACGCACAAAAGGCCAATTTTTTAATGTAATTCCGTGGTATTAAATAAATATAGAAACCAATGCTATTTGATTACATAAAATCACCGGTGCACATTTCTTATGAAATGCACCGATGCGTTGTAATATTAAATGCACCGATGAGATTAATAATTAAAATACACAGAGAAACATTAACCTCTCATAGTGCAATTATTGTTATTTTTTAATTCCATTATTTATATATTTTTTTGGCATATATCTTATATTTTGATTAGTGAATTTGGATACGATGTTTGGATTAATGATCCAAAATGGATCTAGGAAGGCCTAAAAATCAAAGTTCTCGGAATCAAATGAAACCAACGCCATTGCGTTTGGCTCGTCGTGCTGAATCCGACCATATATATTTTTCTACAATGGACACCGTATGCGAAAGATATCACGTTCTGATTGATTTCTCAAACATGCAAAAAGTCAAACTGGTCAAAGTCAACATGCCGTACTGCTGACGTCATGATGACATCATTAAGGACATGTGGCAACACGAGGAGGTGACACGTGTCACTCAATTTTGTCATTTTTGGGATGATTTGGACCAGTACAGAATTGTCATGTGGCACTGTATGAATGACACGTGGAAGTCCGCATGTAACATGGCCCAATGATAGGATGACATGTGGCAGTACAGACGACATGTGGTTGTTCGGACGCCGACGTGGTATGGTGACTGGGCTGGCTATACGAATGCTGATGTGGCAACTGACTGGGTAGATGACTTGGCAGTATAGACGGTGATGTGGTAGCTGACTGTGTGCTAATCGTACCGTATGGATGAATCACAGGGTGACACGTGGCCCAATTAGAGGGTGCCACATGGCACCCCTAATTTTACCAATATTGACTGGGTAAAATATTTTTTCCACCTCCATGAGATTCGAACCACTGACCTCAATTCGCACCAACAAACTCACCACATGCGCTGACCACTTATGCATAATTGGTTCTTATTCAAACAAACCACCAGATTTTGTTTTAAGTTGAATGGTGGCGGGTCTTATGGGCTAAGCCTCGATTGGAGGGGGCCAATGCAGGGCCACTTGGCACCCCACGCGATCGGGGGCTAAGAACCAAGGGTCAGTACCAGAGTTTGGGTACACGAGAGGTTAAGGCCAGGGCCACATGGCCATCCATATGACCGGGTATAAGGGCTTGATCGGAGGACTAGTGCCAGCTTTCAGTCCTTGGCCATATGGCATGACCTGTAAGACCAGGAGCCCATAACAAAAGGGGTTGATCCCAATATTTGTTGGAATATGGTTCTTAAAACTATATGTTATGATTTTTTATGCTGATTTTGGAGGATTTTGGCCATTTTTGGAGGATCTGGAGCCCGATTTGAGGCTAGATCTTGGGAGGAAGTTGGGAGGAGGATACCAACTCAAAATATATATAAACTAGAGGTTCTTAGTAGCATTAGGAGGTTTATATTGGCAGAATGATGATGAGTTTATGAATATTGAAGCCATTTTTATGCAGGGAAGCCATTGAGGAAACGAACTTTGCGAGCCAATTTCGGGAGCTACGCTCAACCTTTTTCAGTGTCGTCAGTTGTGTTGGATTCTTGAGGTTGAGCAGAAAAAAGATAGACCAGTTTGTACTCCTTTTGACACTTTTTTTATGTACTTTTGAAGCATTGAAGAGAAATAAGAAAGCCTCACCCATTGAGACAAAGGCTCAGAAACGTAGGCAATCTTGCAGAACTCCATTGACAACTTTGTTGTTCTTTGTGTTTATATTCTAATCTGCATTTCCTTATAATGGATGCTATAATATCTCATTAAGTTCTTATTCTTTCATTAATTCCTAATTGGTAATTGAACACATGCTTGAAACTTAACCAAGTCTTTAAAGATAATTTTCGGATCAAGTGGTATCAGAGTAGGTTGAGAGTTGGTTGTTTTAGTTTGCATGATTACCAGGGAAAAGCTGAGTCATGGTGAAGGCAATCTTGTAGAAGGGGATCATGAGATTGGATCAAGAAAGAGGACTTCTCAAAGTGAGAAGATGGCATATGAAGAAGGAATGTCTCAGAATGAGATCGAGTTTCAAAAGACATTTTTCACCATGTCTGAGATGGTAAAAGTCTTATATGATGATTACTTGGAACGAAAGAGGCCTTTCCAAGGGGAATATTCAAAACAAGACAAAAGTGAAGAAGGAGAGGATCCTCCTAAACCTCCTCCTTCACCTTCTTCTTCTCCATCAACTTCTTCTTCTTCAAGTACAAGTTCAAAATCCAATGCAAGAAAACATTCCCATAAACATAAAAATGATATGTATTTACTTAAGCTTGATGTGAAATTTGAATTGCACATGTATGATGGTGAAGTCAGTGCTGAGAGGCTTGATAGTTGGGTCAGATAAATGGAAGTTTATTGCAGTGTGGAACAAATCAAGGATGAGGCAACCCAAATCAAGTTGGCATCGCTTTGTTTTGCAGGCACAACACTCATCTGGTGGCAAAGTAAGTTGAAAAATGGCACACAACAAGTTGGTAATGTATTTCCATCATGGAAAGATTTTGTTTTTGTAGTTAGAAAACAATTTTATCTTCTGGGTTATAAGGAGAAGGCTTTAATTGAATGGAAAAGTCTTAAACTAAGAAAAGGGAAAACAATGCAAGAATACGCAGATGAATTTTGTATGATGGCATTAATGTTAAATATTCCATTACATACCCAAGACAGTCTTATGAAGTATATAGGAGGTTTACCTGCACATATTCCTAACACTGAATTTATGTTTGGACCTACTAATCTTTATGAGGTTTCTGTTCAAGCAACACACATTGAAGCAGGGAAAACATGAGTTAGTGTATCAGGGGAATCATCTTCAAGGAAAAAAGACAAAAGAAAGGGGAATGGTAAGAAAGCAAATTCAACGACAAGAAAGGAAGAGAATCTCTCTTACAAGCATTACAAGAAAGAAGGGCACGATGATGACCATTGATGGCAATTGCACCTAGAGAAGAGACCAAAGTGGTTCAAAGAAAGGAAGGGGAGGAAAACAGTTGCAACAAGAACACGACCAACAGAGTTGGGATATGATTTAGGTGACGAGACTAAAATCACATCAGTTGGTTTGACAGGTAAAATTGGTGATGGATATGATTCTAGATGCAATTTGTTTCACATAAGGGCAATAATGAAACATACTAAGATCGATACATTGATAGGTAGTGGATTTCAATCTAATTTGATTTTAGAGGAAGTGGTTAAACAATTGGGATTAAACACTAAGATGCATCATAAACCTTACTCACTTAAATGGATAAGAAACAATCATAAATTGCACATAACAAAGCAATGCACTTTAAAGTTTGCAATTTCATCAAAGTTTGTGGATGAGGTAACATGTGATGTGGTGCCACTCAATGAATGTGGAATGGTCTTAGGCACCCCTTATTTGTATGATCACAAAGCAATCTTCTATAGGGAACATAATTAATATCACTTAACTAAAGAAGGCAATGAATATGTTGTACATGCTCATCACTTAAAAACAAATCAATCTCTTCAAACAATGGAACAATTAAGGAAGACATCTTATGCAAGCAACACACCTATAATTGTGCCAAATAAAACATTTGATCTTAAGCATGAACATGAGATTGTTGTAGAATGGAAGTTCAATCATACTTTGCTTCAAGATAAGCTAATGTTGTGCAAGTACTTCAAACATATTAGCTCATTTGTAGTTATATTTCTAATGTTATTGCTGCTAATGTTTTCAACATGGATGGTAGTGGCTTCAGTAAGATGTGGAACAGTACAAGTGGCTAACAATATGCTGTCAGTTGTCATGGTTGTTTTGCAATTGATTATGATGCAAAAGGTGCACATGACAAATTTTAAAGACAAAGGACAAGTGGGGTGGCCTATCCCACACTTGATGACTGGTTAATACCCTTTTAGAGGACCAAAAGGTCTTAGTGGGGAGGCATGATACAAAATGGATCCAGAAAGGCCTAAAAATCAAAGCTCTTAGAATCATACAAAACCAACACCATTGCGTCTGGCTCGTTGCGCTGATTCTGACCATATATTTTTTTCTGCAAATGGACACCATATGCGAAAGATATCGCGTTCTGATCGATTTCCCAAACATGCAAAAAGTCAAATTCGTCAAAGTCAACAGGCCGTACTGCTGACGTGAGCAGTACGACATGTGACATCAACATGACATTAGCAGGGACATGTGGCAGAATGAGGAGGTGACACGTGTCACTCAGTTTTGGAATTTTTGGGATGAGTTGGACCAGTATGAAATTGACATGTGGCACTGTACGGATGACACATGGTAGTCCGTATGCGATGTGGCCTAATGACAGGCTGACACGTGGAAATACAAATGACATGTGGTTGTACAAATGTTGATGTGGCAGGTCTTATGGGCTAAGCCCCTGTTGGAGGGGGACAATGCAGAGCCACTTGGCACCCCACGCGACCGGGGGCTAAGAACTAGGGGTCATTACCGGAGTTTGGGCGTGAAAGAGGTTAAGGCCAGGGCCACATGGCCATCCATACGACCGGGTATAAGGGCTTTGATCGGAGAACTAGCGCCAGCTTTCAGCCCTTGGCCATATGACATGCTCCATATGACCATGAGCCCAAAACAAAAGGGGTTGCACCCAATATTTTTTGGAATATGGTTTTTTAAACTATATGTTATGATTTTTTATGATTTTTATGCTGATTTTGGAGGATTTTGGCCATTTTTGGAGGATTTGGAGCCAAATTTGAGGCTAGATCCTGGGAGGAAGTTGGGAGGAGGATACCAACTCAAAATCTATATAAACGAGAGGTTCTTAACAACATTAGGAGGTTCATATTGACATAATGATGATGAGTTTATGAAGCTTGAAGCCATTTTTATGCAGGGAAGCCATTGAGGAAGCCAACTTTGCAGGCCAATTCCGGAAGCTACGCTCAACCTTTTTCAGTGCCGTCATCTGTGTTGGATTTTTGAGGTCGAGAAGAACACAACCAGACTAGTTTGTAATCCTTTTGACACTTTTCTGATGTACTTTTGAAGCATTGAAGATAAATAAGAAGCCTCGCCCACTGAGACAAAGGCCCAGAGACGTAGGCAATCTTGCCGAACTCCATTAACAACTTTGTTGTTCTTTGTGCTTATATTTTGATCTGCATTTCCTTACGATGGCTGCTATAATATCTCATTAAGTTCTTCTTCTTTCATTAATTCCTAATTGGTAATTGAACACATGTTTGAAACTTAACCAAGTCTTTAAAGATCATTTTCAGATCAATTAATTTGTTATATCATCAGATTTTACATCTCTTCATTATAATATTTAGTCATCCACATATTTAATCAGCGATGTAACATTTCGTAGCGACATTGGACAACACACTATAATAAATTAAAACATATTTTATTATATGAATAAGAGGGTCTTTGTCATACAAAATGGGACACTTATCAGTAATCCCTTGTCTTTCAATTGAGACACTATGTCCATTACATTAGACAAAAATGTCTGATTTTCATAGACAATTATTTCAAAAAAATACAATTGCAGCTTGCATTGATATCCAAATATATTGGACATCATTCTTCATTGGAACTGTTGTTAGTGCTCGAACTACTTCCATGCCTTAGGTTATTGTGTTGAATGTTTGGTTGATTGTCTCGATTATTTTCATCTTCTTCATGTTCCATCTACAAACATAAAAATAAACTGTAATGATCTATCTACATTGGTGAGAATAATGAAAATTGAAATAAATAATATACATGAATGTAAATTGAAAAAGGACGTACCAAAGCAAGAATTGACTCATGAATCATACACATATGTTCATAATAAAATCTCATGCATTGTTTCAACAATTCTTCTGTTGGCTCAATTCCATACTTTGTTTCCTACAAGTTTTATACCCCATAATAAATCATAGATTTAATATAGTATTATTTTTGTTTCATTAATTATAAAATGATAGAAGTAGAACAACATAGATTATACTTGCAAATTCCACAATTAATTTTTGATATGCTAACATATACTCACAACCCTTACTTAACCCAATGTCAATCAATTTTTTTTATGGCTCTTCTTTGTATGTTAGCACTTGTTTGAAGACAGTCAAGGATGGCTGCTGTAAAACAACTTAAAATATACAAAAAAAAAAACAAAACTTTAAGTTGTTATAAGGAAATAACAATTACTCACAAACTTTGCTATCAACCATTTTCTTCCTTGTCGTTCATTTTTATGTGCATAATGAGTTCCATTTTCTTTTCTTTTCTGTAAGAGATTATTTGAAAATTAATATTTAATGCTAAATTGATTATTTGTACCTAATAAAAAAATTCAATGATTACATACATTTGAAGCTCGTTGTTGTTGAGATGGCTCCTCCTGCAATGCAATTATATCCATTTCTTTGACCATATCCTTGTACACTTTTTTAGACATTCCTACTATCATATTTCGAATATCAACTCTTTGGTCCTCTGGGATTTTCATATTTTTCCTGAAAAAATAACATGACAATAAAGTGTTTTTATATTGATATATGAAAACTAAATATGACAAAATTGATATATTAATAAATGAATACTTTGTNTATATATATATATATATATTAAAAAAATGTTTTTAAGAATATTACTTTTTGAATGATTCTTTTTTGATGTTGTATGTTTTTGCTATTGCAAGTCTGACAGGTCTCATTGACCATTGCTCTAGAAATGCTTCTTGTAGTTTAGATATAACCTCATTCTTGGAATCATTGGATTGATTTCTATATTGTAAGTGGAAATTACGTCTATACATTCATTCTACTATATCCCTCATAGTTCTGTAAAAGTTCCCCCCCCTTTGATTAATCTCCAACACCACTCCAAATGAGCTAAGGATCAATTCATCATCATTTACATCTTCCATATTAATTAATTTTGTTTTTTTAGGATGACATTTTGTTCCCTCATTGTTGGTTCCTGTAGAACATTAAACATATGTGAATTAATAGATTGTTTGAAACATCTCATATAATATTCCTAAGTATATTATTAATGAAAATCCAAAAAAAAAATCCATATTGAATAGTATTTTTTTGTTCACCTGATTCATCCCTTTGCAATTTTTCCATCAAGCTTTTACGCTCTTCAGCACTTACTTCCCCATTTTGTGGCCCTACATGACACACACTAACCAATGCATATTAGTTAAACTTACATATAGTTCAACCATATTAATTTTGTATAGAATTTACAAGAACCTGCCTTTTTTGTTTTTTCGGATGTGTCATCATTGTGTCGACCATAAATTTTCTTGTTTGAACCCTTCTCACTCATATTTTTATCAATATACAACATGTACCATTCAATACAAAAATTATTAAATATATTTTATAAATAAATAAAAAAAAATTCAGCGAAATTTTTTTCATTGTAACTGATGCGCTTTTTAAATACAAAGCATTGATGCGTTTATTACATAAAACACAACGATCGTTCAATACAAAAAATGCACCAGAGAGTTTAATTCCTTTTAAAAAAAATTGTGAATTACATCATTGCGATATATATAGAAGACATCACAGGGACTACAATAGAAAACAAAAACATAGCAAAAAAAATTAAACATTCATAAAAGAAAAAAAAAAACAATAGAAAAATTACACACTGATGAAAAGAAAAAAATAAAAATTAAAAAAATTATGTGACAATGTTTTATGTGTTGTTTAGATGAGAAAACATCTGCGATATTTTTTTTATGCACCATATTTTTAAATATATCTTTTTTTTTTTTAAATTAAAAATTCTCTGGCTTTATCGGTGCTCCTTAAACATAAATGCACCGATGCATTTCTATCGAAATGGCACACCAGAAAATCGGAAAACGTTTAAAAAAAAACGTTAAATCAGAAACCTTTTAAAAAAAAAGTTAGAGGGTTCACCGCCTTTGGGATCCGATGCAATAAGTGGTCCCTTTGCATCACATGCCAAACACCTATATATAGAAAAACAAATCCATTAGATCTAAAATGCCTAAAACAAAAATCCCCAATTTTGAAGTGATAGAGGGAATTAAACCTTAGGGTGAAATTTTGCATTCATGTAAGTAAAAAAAACAAGAGTTTAAGGTAAGTATGATTTTTTTTTATTTGAATTTTAATCAAAATCCAAATAAGAATACAATTTATAAAAACAATTATTATCAAAATCAACAATAAAATTTTACTATGTAGGGTTTTGAGTGAATCACCATATCTCCTTCAAATCCTGATTTTATGAATATTTCTGTTGTTACAAAGTATTATTCTGCTCCACAGTGCTCCCCAGTATGTATCTCTTCCAAATCCCTCTCCTGTGAATTTTGACAAAATAATGAAAATATTGAATACCTTCTTAATATTTAAAAAACTTTATGAAATGGGTTTAGAGTGAAATCACCATACCCTTCAAATTCTCATATTCTGAATAACACCGTGGTTCCAAAGTATTCTTCTCCTCCACAGTGTTCCTCTATATGTCTCTCCCCTGCAATTTTTTGCAAAATAATGAAATAGTGAATAGCTTTTTAGTATTTAAAGGACTTTATGAAATTCGATTCCTCCTCCTTTTTTAATTGTTTAAAAAAAATCGCGCTTTTATTTTTTATTTTTTTCGGTACAATGGTACATTTATGTCAGATGCACTGGTGCGTCCATGTTTTGTCCGATGCACCAGAGCAATCATATTACATTACTCATCGGTGCGCCCATATTATATTATGCACCAATAACATATAATTGTTTTTTATTAACAAAATCTCGAAACACGTCGTGGTTTATTTTTCAACGCACTGGTGCTTATTATTAATATGTGCACCGGTGCGTTTGTGGTTTATAAGCGCACCAAAATGATTTTAAAGTTATTTGAATTTTTATTTGCACACAAAATAGTATATCCATCTCCAATTATCTTTTAGGATGAATTTACATGACTTACAATACTTCAATATACAGTTTATGTTTTATGTCGCCTTATTCTTAAAAAATGGTTTCAAAACTATATTCAAACTCAGATTGTGGTATGGTCCTTGAAATTTATTTTAGATATGTACAAAAAAAATTATTGCTAATTTTTTTGAAGTGTAGGGAGAAAACCTTATAATATGATCAAATGGCCAATTCTTCAAATTCCAACCCGTTCCATATTGCTCAAAATCCATCGCGGAGTTCTCCCTTTCCATCTTCAGTAAGTTTAACTTATTTTATTTATGCTTTGATTATCTAATTGATTTTTTTTTTTATCCATATCAATCTGAATAAAAATGTATCCAAATTTGCAGGATCCTGATTCAGAATCGAGTTCAGATGCAAAAAATATTCTAGTACCAGTTCAAAAACGTCGAAATGTCTTATCAAGAGCAACATATTGCAAGCAATTGATTGATGAAAATGGACAACCACTTTACCCTGCCAATTGTGACATTCCATCTTCTAGCCGCAATCCTGGGTCGACGATGGTAATAATTGTTTGGTATAATGTAATTTGAACAAACAAATTATTGCATTATGCTTACTAATATCATCGATGTACTAATGTTCAATATTTTTGAAATTATGATTCTGATGATGAGTGACCTACCCACCATCTTCTGTTGCACCCCACGACAATGTCAACCCGATAGAAGGCTACAATGAGTGCACAACTCAGAGGGGAAGCGTACCAAGAATGGTTGAATCAACCATCTATTCAATTCCCACTACGTCCAGATTCACCAACTAGGAATGACTACAACAATAGTAGTTCTTTAGAAGTTGGCAATGGAAGCAATAAAAAACAGGTTGGTATGGATGATTATTTACGGGATACGACTGCCATGGAGACAATGTTGTTAGATGCATTCTAGAACGATGAGCTAGGGGATGATGCTCATATCAGTGATACCATTTTCGAAAGCCTGAAATCTGCTTCCACTACCCCTCTCTTTAGACCTAGTGCCAGGTCAAAGTCTACCTAGCTTGGGACAACAATGTTACTATACAACTTGAAAGCAAAGTTTGGCATGTCAAATGCATGTTTCTCGACAATATTGAGGTAATTAACCAGTAAGTGCCTTATATTAATTTTTAGAAATCTTGTCACACAATCAACATTAGAAATGGTTGCTTTTATAAACGTTAAATGACCTTGTACATTCTATTGCCCACTAACTGCAGGTTATTGAAAGATAAGATTCTTCCTAGTGATAATGTTTTTCCCGGTAGTTGCGAAGAGGCAAAGTAGTTGTTGAAAATTTTGGGTGTTGAGTATATGTCATATCATGCATGTCCGAATGATTGTATTTTATATAGAGGAGAATATGCAGACAAAGATATATATCAGAAATGTGGGCATGATAGGTACCATAAATCAAATAAAAATGGTAAATTGCATGGTCCTCCTCATAATATATTGAGGCACATGCCTATAATACCAAGGATTCAAAGGCTCTTTAGTTGAAAAGAATTAGCTATGTTATAGGGATGGCATGCCTCACACAAAAGTGAGTCGGGAGTTATGCGAATCCCAACATATTCAATAGTCATGAAGCATATAGAGGATACATGGCCAAAAAAATTCAAGGATGAAGTACGAAGTCTATGACTCAACATAGCAATGGATGACATGAACCCATATTCTCTCCAAAACACCAACTATTATGTTTGGCATGTAGTAGTGATCAATAACAATATTTCCCCCATGGCTGTCCGTGAAGAATGAACATCTTATGTTGGCTCTTATAGTCCCTGGTAGAAGACAAGTGAATTATATGGATTTCTACCTACAACCATTGGTAGATGAATTGAAAGAATTATGGGAAGGGATACATGTATACGATGTATCAAAACCCATCGCA
This sequence comes from Picea engelmannii, assembly GCA_009831015.1. Lineage (NCBI taxonomy): Eukaryota > Viridiplantae > Streptophyta > Pinopsida > Pinales > Pinaceae > Picea > Picea engelmannii. Next base: position 20,137 of record ML794627.1, read on the forward strand.
ACAGAGATGATTTTTACGTTGTATCCATCATATGTGCTTACATCACACATGATTATCTAGGCTTAGGAGTTTGCTTTGGTAATTAACATGCTTATTGATTTGTTTATATACATAACAATATTTATTTACATATTTAATTCGTTGTGATTGAAGTTCTATTCTTAAATGCTAACGTGCTATATATACAATAATTTCGCAGGTATTGTAACTAAAGGTTATCATGGATGTAAATGTTGTGGACCTTCTCTGAAGGATAGGTGGTCCAAACACCTACGAAAGCCAGTGTATGACTTATCGAGGGTATTCCTCCCATAAGAACACCCTTATAGAAGAGAAACATCCGTTTTCAATGGTAAACCAGAGAGAACCCAAAGGCCTGCAATAATGACACCAAAAGAATGTCTTAGAGCACATGAGAGAGAGAAGGAGAAGGAGATTACAAAAATGTTCGATTCAAATGGGGAGCCTATGTTCGATCTAGAATTCTTCGACATCTATGTTGAGAAATTTCCCATTGGGATGAAAAGGAAATCTATCTTTTATGAGCTCCCATATTGGGAGCATCTTAAGATTGCCCACTTACTAGATCCCATGCATATATTTAAAAATGTTTCATCTTCATTATGGAGGCACATATCATCGAAAAAAATTGACACATTGGCTGCGAGGAGAGATCTTATTTCTTCAAAAACTAAAAAGAAACATTGGCCAAGACAAGAAAGTAGAGGAGAGGCCGGTCCCTCTTGGTGTTTCAAAGAAGGTGATGTCCCATGAATTTTGAAGAAAGAAGATCTTTCTTTGGCAAAGGAAGTTATATTGGGTGTGAAGGTGCCTTCTTTATATGGCTTTTCCCTACGACGTTGCTTCACTGTGTGTCAAGACCATTTTTCGGGGTTGAAATCACATGACAATTTGAACCTTCTAAAGGTACGAAGTATGTCAAAAATATGATTTTATTATTTGTGATTTTCATTTTTATGCCATGGGATAAAACATAATTAATTTTGTATGTGTTTACTTTGTAGTGTCATTATCCTTTGCTCGTGCATGGGTGTGTGAACAATGACTTCCCCCAGGGCCTAAGACGTGACATATCTAAATTATCTGCATGTGTACATTGGATCACATCAAAGGAGATTCATATGGCTAGCATTCCACGGTGGTGTCAAGAGATAGTTGACGTTGTTTGTATGTTTTAGAAGGAACTACCTACGAAGTTCATGGACTTGCAGGTTCATCTTCTGATTCACCTAGTAGATGAGGTTGAATTAGTCAGGGTGGTGTCCTATCGTTGGATGTTCTTCTTAGAGAGGTACATGAAGAAATTGAAAGAATTGTTCATCAAAGGGAAAAACCCGAGGGGTCTATGGTAGAGGGGTACATATCATATGAGTGTTTCTATTATGCCAGTCAGCACATCAAGCAGATCGACAACACACCAGGTGCAGTGATTTTGGATGACGAAAGGGATGAAGACAAAAGAGAAGGGGAGCTTCTCCAAATGAGTGGAAAAATGCGCTTGATAAAGAGTAAGTTACTTATCGTTTGTCAAATTTCTACACAGTACAACTATTCACACTGAAATTCATATTGTATATTTTCATGATCTCATGTGTACTATATGTTGGTTTGATTTCATGAATACATCAACAAATTCAAAAATTGATGCCATCAATAAATTAATTCTTTACAATTAGGAGGCAAGACAGTTGTGGGTCGCATTGTACGAACATAAGAGGAGGAAATGGGAAAGTTACATGAAAGAATTCATATGGTTGAATGGTAGAAGCATGCCTTATACTGATCATTTAAAAGCAAATATGCCAATGATATGCCCCAACAGTTGGGTTGCTGACCAAGTCAGAGAGAAATATGGTGCATCCGGTCGTTACCCGCGTGAAGAAGAGGATGCACTAAACATAGGGATTGGTTGCAACAACTCGGTAATAATCTCTTTGTGTACATTTTTAACTTCGTAATGCACATTTGAATTGTAAGTACATCTATATTATTTTATATTTTAATGGTCGGGTTTTTGGACACATATTGACACTGTGATTTGTTTACTTTTTTATAGGTGCATTTGTTCCCATCTATGTGGGCATATGGACATCATTTTCACACAGAGGATGCCGATGATGGACACATGACACAAGACTGTGGAGTGGAAGTCGAGTTCGACCAATCTAGTCATGCTAGCCACCGTGATCAAAACATAATACAAGGGAAGTTAGGTTATGTCGAAAAGATACAAGAGATCATTCAAGTAGACTTCTTTTCTTTCCAATGTGTTTTTTTTAGGTGCAAGTGGTGGGACACCTTTGATCAGAATAATGTAAAGGAAAATCGTTATAGTGGAATGATATGTATCAAATCTAAAAATATGTGGGATGAAGATAAGGAGCCTTATGTTTTCCCAAAACACTACAGCCAAGTGTTTTTTTACCCATATGTATTGGATAGGGATTGGTGGTTTGTATTAAGACACGATCCTAGATCAAAACATATTTTTGAGAACAACTGTGTTATCATGCCAAGAGAGGAAGATAATTAGGGCGATGACAATGAAGAGTGATATATTATACATGTTTTATTCTTTAATTACTTACTTTTATGTTTTCAATCTATAGTGGATTTAATAATTTGGTTATTAAATTTATAATGTTTTTAGTATTTAATATTTAATATGAAATCTTATTAATTTTTTGATTGGATGATATAATAAAATGTTATGTGTAAATGATATAAATAATTTTCCATTGTAAATCTAAATGATATTTGAACTTTTAGTATTTAAATTTGAACTTTTGCTTTAAAAAACAATATATTATTGTATTGTAAATATCAAATATTTTATATCATAATTTTAAAATGTATTTTTGTTACCCGCCATTTCATATCATTACCATATCGTGTTATATTGTATTAGTTTTTAATTTTAAGTTCATACATACTAATTAGGGGAATATTAAGATCTAAAATGAGTCTCCTAAGTGAGTTTTTCAAAAAAACATCATTGTCCTTAAATAACTAATGCACGTGTCCCTCTCTAAACCCATATAATAATATATACTTAAGATATTACATAAAAATAAAATACATAATATATTATGTAATATAATGAATATAATATAATATATTATGTATTAATTATAATATAATATATATAATATATTATGTTATATATTAATTTTATATTATAAATATGATGATGATGATTAACGTCCACTAAGACTGAATTGGTCTATCGAACTTTAAGAGGATAAGTGATTACTTGTGATTATTTAAAAATTTGTTTCTGTGCTCGAAAAACATTAAGATAAATTTTCCAAGATCACCATAGTTTTGTTGAGTTAAGAGGTTAGGAAGGTTGGTAGTGTGACAAATATTTTGAAAATGAGATCTAATATGGGTATAGGCTGGACAGTCTAAGAGAAAGTGTTTTTCATCTTCAACCTTCTTAGTGTCACAAAGGTGACACACTCTTTCATCCCATGGCATTTTAGGAATTGGCCAACGCCGAGTTTCACTATGGAGCTCGTGAGAATTTGTTCTTATCTTAACAATGCTTATTTTTTTTCTTTACACTCGTCAAAACAAATAGATAATTTTGATCTTCTAGATTATGGTTGATTACATCCTTATAATACCTTAACTTTCTTTTTTCCTCTAACTCTTTATCACACCACATTTTCTCCTCAAATTTTGATTTGACGATATTTTTAATAGTATATTTATTCTGTAAAATGGTGTCTTCCATGATTCCCCAATAGTTTAGCCAAGACTGGGCATCTTTATGCCATCCCCACTTGAGTCGATGGTGGTTACGACTCAATTTTGAAGCAATTTTAGGAAGCCTCTCGTCTTCCATGTTGTTTAAATTATTCTTATACATTAGGTATCTAGTCATAGTCGTGCTCTTAATGGGGGAGAGGCTTGTTTCTAAGAGGAGGATGGGATAGGGCGTATTTCCTTTAATTTTGAGATTATAGGCTATAAAATTATTTTGTATTTGCTCTATCTTTCTCCAGGATTCATGAGAGATACTACAACCCCAAACTTCACATCCATAAAGAATAACAGGTGTAACAAGAGTCTCAAAAAGGATTTTCTTCTTATCCCAATTCCAAAGATCGGTTGAATTACTTTTTTCAAGCCCATAATAAGCTTTCCATCCTCCAACAATCCTTTTCTCAATGCTATAATTCCAGTTGATCTTGTGGTGAATATCAATTCCAAGATATTTGTATGAAGTCACTTCCTCCAAGTTGTTTACTGTCATATATGAATGTATCATAAGTGATTTTATTGGATTTAATAATCATGACCTTAGTCTTATCAATAATAACAATCATACCCATGTTAGATTAAAAATCCTTGAGGATTCTTAGTTGGTTTTCAAGATCATGGGGGCTCCTTGCCATAAGAATGATATCATCAGCATAAAGAAGAAGATTGATGACTATACTAGTGAGAGTAGGGCTGGCACAACCTACTTTTTCCAAACAATCTTCTAACTTGTCAATGTATATGCCAAAAAGGGTAGGGGACAAGGAACAACTTTGTTTGACTCCAATATTGCAGTTAATCTCTTTCGACCAACCCTCAATGTTTTTAAACTTAGCAATAACGTTCTCATACATCCTTATTGTAGAAACCCTCAACTCGAGAGACACTTTTATCTCTTCCAACCTATTCCAAAGGTTTTTCCTAGGAACCATGTCAAAAACTTTTCTAAAGTCATCAAAACAACCAAAAAAGATTGGTTTTAGTATTACAAAACTCCTCTACAATGATAAAAATATAATATATAATAAATATAATATAATATAAATAATATAATAATTATAATATATATTAATTATAACATAATAAAATAAAATATATTAAGTTATATATTAATTTTATATTTTTTTTTGTTTGTTAATTTGTGCGGGACCTGTTGGCTACGTGATTAACTTGTGGCTTGAGAAACCGCGACTCAGGGGCATCTAAGCTGTCAAAATCACCCGGGGATCGCACCCGGCCTGAGCCACACCAACCCTTAACATGGTTGGATTTTTTGTCCCCGCAGGTTTCGAACCGGTGACTTTAACATCACATAGTGGCTTAACAACACACTCCATCACCGACTGTCCTACACCTCGAGGACTTTAAAATTGAAGGACATGGAGGTGGGCTTTGATCCACTTATGTGTGCACGGGTCACGATACCATTTAATATGGTATCTCTGGGTGAAACCACACGTTCGATCACTACCTCAAGGTGTCCCCATGGCTCCAGGTAAAGCCCTCATGAGAATTGAACCTTGCCCAACAGTGAAAAACTCCTCGCTTTCCACCATTGGATCCAACCCCTTTGGGCTTCAAAAGTTGAAGGACATGGGGGTGGGCTTTGATCCACTT
>ML794627.1:25592-63540 GCA_009831015.1 Picea engelmannii
AGTATCTCTGGGTGCAACCACATGTTCGACCACTACCTCAAGGTGTCCCCATGGCTCCAGGTAAAGCCCTCACGAGAATTGAACCTTGCCCAACGGTGAAAAACTCCTCGCTTTCCACCATTGGATCCAACCCCTTTGGGCATATATTAATTTTATATTACACATAATATATAATAATAATAAATATATAATTATAAATTGAATTAAACATGTAGATCATAACAATTTTTTGATCCCTTATCCCCTATCTTTATCCCCTCTTTTTATTTGTAGGTAAGAAATTTTACGACTCCTAATAGCTAATTCAATTCTTAATATCGATTACAACAACAATCAACAACATGTAACATACGATATCAAAAAATGACATAAAACTTAAATACATGTAATTAACCCACTTAAGAAAATTATTTAAAGAGTTTAATTCATACAAATTAAAATATTTAATATTCTAAATATTTTTATGTTTTTGTACATGTTTCTTGGTTAAATTTGACATTCATGCATCCTTATAGTATAATAAAAAAATGTTGAATTATAGATTTTGAGACTTGTATTAATTATGGGAATATAAAAAATTATGACCAAATTACAATTAAGAGGAAGGTAAAATATCACAAAGATTTTATAAATGCTAATTGAGTTTATCTTAACTATTTTTAAATCTTCATTATGAACTTATGAACAAAAACAATATTCTTGAAATGAGGACCAATTCTCACATCATTTTAGATCAACGCTCCAACAATATGATGCATAAGAGATGCCATATCACGCGACAAGTTTGTCCAAAGCTGCAATAGATCAAGGTCAACCCGGATGTCTCACATCTGGATAGGGCAGACTCCTGCGCCAACCAAAACTGCAGTCAGTTTGTCACACACCTCCATCCTATATATGAGATCGGGCCTACGCCGCATGCCGGGTGGTACATGCGGCTGAGGATCCTAAACCACCGCAGCCCAACCATCTCCTCATTTGCATCAGGTGGCAGGGGAGGAGGCATGTCCCCAACGAATGTGCCAACATCTGCAAAATATAACACAAGTTAATAATTAGTCGACAATTTAATAAAAAAACGTTAAAGAACATGCCAGAATAAAATTTATTCGAATTAAGTAAGACAATAAAATGAAAGTACAAGATTAATTTAAATCTTACCTCGATGATCGAGTGGCTCATCCGGTGTAAAGAAGATGCTGGGACATCCTCGCCAATCCATCCCTGTGTAAGGGCACAACACCATCATGAACACGTGATCTGCCTCATTGGCTAATAGTTGAAGTGTCTCCCTAGAAATCCTAGCTGGAAAATGGGGCATGCCCCTCTTGGGCATCATCTCGCCTGACATGAGCATTCGCACCTCAGTCATCGACCCAGGAGGCCGACAGACAAAAGTAGGTCTCGTCTTTGGAAACCTCTCAAAAAACAAACAAAACAACTCTGAAGCAAATGGGAAATTCGCCCTCCCATTTATCATAGCACGACATCTATCCAGTGCTATACAAAATTGTTGCAAGAAAATGGAAGACCACCTAATAAGTTGTGGCCTATGTATCAAAGAATCAACATAATACAAAAGAGCGCAACCAATGCATTGACCATCACCAATAAAGTGTGCAATGGTCGATAATAACAATGAGAGGCACCTAACGTCCTTTGCACCGAACGAGGTGATCCATAACTGTCCACCGACCACTTGAAAATCACCAGAAGAATGTATATCATGCACAATATACCTCTGAGAGTAGGCAATCTGAATCTCAATTGCAACACCCATTGAGACATTAGGAAACTAGTGAAAATCCTCCCCTCTCCTAGCTAGCCCAATGATAAAATAAATATTCTCCTCAGTGGGATCGTAACACTGATGAGGATCCAATCTGAATGCATGTTTATAGGCATCCCATCGACGGATCAACTACGTAAGAAAGGAGGAATTCCCCTTCAGGGATGTAGCCTCCTCGTAGCACTTGAGGAGGCCTACATTCCTCAACAGGAGCTAGTAGTTGCAGTAATATGTCGATGGTACAAATCCCTCTCCCTCTCTTTAGCCTCCCACTCCTGAACCATATTGTACTGGTCAACTCTATGTTGCTGCTCCTCCATGCGTTGATGTCTCTGCATAATTAACATATAAATTACATCAACATCATACATAAAAACATAACTTTTTTTTTTCCAATAAATGAGAAATTTATTTCAAAATTTTCAAACATAATTTTTTTTCAAAAAACAAAAATTTAACCTTCGGTGCGCCTTCTATAGTATACCTAGGGAGGTAATATGGGATACCTATGGATGTCCCAATGGGAATGTGGTTATGTATTATTAGTGGAAGTCATTTAATATATATGTGGTCACTGAATGTAAGGTGGACTAGGTCCACTATATTAATAAAGGCCCACTATGGTAGGTAAATGTAATAAATGTGAGAAGACTCTCTAGAAGGTTCCTAGGAGATAGAGAGAGCAATATAAAGAAGTGTAAGCAATGTCATGAAACATAGTGAAAAATATTGTCATTGTAACAAGCAAATATTGCTTGAGGAGTGCATTTCTTCCTGAAGGAATAATATATGGTGTTACCCTACCTCAAGGGTTTGGTAATAATAAAGTGTGGTTTCTTCTATCTTGCTCTGTGGATCTATTGTGTATTCAATATTTGTGGTGATTATATTTGTAGATATATTCAGGTTCTTAACAATTGGTATCAGAGCACTTTCCTTGGCCAAAGAAGATAAATATTGTATTATGATTTGTATCTCAATAGGAGGATGCCCCCTCGAAGAGGCAAGTGAACATGAGAGGATCCCTTCCATAATAGGATCCATTGTATGGTGTTTCCCTACCTCAAGGGTTTGGTAATAATAAAGTGTGGTTTCTTCTATCTTGCTATGTGGATCTATTGTGTATTCAATATTTTTGGTGATTATATTTGTAGATCTATTCAGGTTCTTAACAAATTAAATGTTTGTATGTAAGAGTTCAACAACTATACTATTTAACTCAAAGTGAAACAATAGTTCGATGTCATGTTAATTGTGTCATTTTAGAAAGAGTTTGAGATGTTTGAAGTATACACTCTTGAAGATGTCTTTCAAAAGTCTAAGTCCACAGAACCCCCNAGCCGAGCATTTTTGAAATATTGGGGGCTCAACAACAAGAGAATCATATAGACCCATTTAAGGGCATCACATGTGACTTACAAGGAATTGAAACTGGGTGGGGAGGGTAACAACCATTCCTCCCAACCACCCAAGCTACATCCAATGGACTAATGGAATTCATATTTACCATAATAACAATAACAATAACAATAACAATAATAATAAAAAAACAAGAAATTACACTGAAGATAATTGAAAATATTTTCTAAAAACATTCATTTCCACTCTTTAACCAATGTGAAAAAAAATATATAAGTCTCTTGATTTCAAATCACATACTTACAAATAATTTCGACAAATTTTCAGCGGCGATCTTAAACCAACATGTGAAAAAAAGTTAAACATGTTTTTTAGCAATAAAAAATTGTCCTTAAAGTTAAAGATAAATCAATGATTAAAATTAATATATAGATAATCATTCTATTTAATGAATTGTAAAATTAGCTTAGGTGTGGAAATTTTGTATTGCATCTCTCCAATTTATTTTGAGTCACCAATTCAGAGGTTTGGTACTAAGCTTTGCACTAAATATTGTTTCTAACAATCATATGGATCCCCCCCCTCAATATTCAATCAATGTGTCTTGCTTCACAAGAGAAGTGCTATTATATTTCTCTTGATGTTGCCATTGTTAAGCTAAGTTTGTTAACGAAAAAAAAGTGCCAAAATAAAATTGACCAAGGAAATTATGTAGTTTGAAAGAAAGATTAATATTTTTCCAAATGGTAAAACTTAAATACTCAAGATGAAGGTATTCTTAAAAGTATTACTCTAAATCTCTCTAACTTTATTTCAAGATGTAGCAGAGCCTTAGTGATGCATATTGTGGGATCTTAACCAAACAATGGATGGTATACTAGTGAATATTCTTTATTGTAGTTACAAAATTGTTTGAATACAACATTGATGGGAAAGAGTGAATGCTTTAACATTAATGGGAGTAAAGTCAATTTTGATGTTAACAATATACACATTTTTATATGGGATATTGTTTTTTAGAGAAAAAAATTGCATCCTTTTCTAGTAATTCAACAAAAAAAGTACATTCAGTATAGTGCCAATCAAGAAAAGACCCACAATGTCCAAAAATTTCCAACAATGGACCTCATATAGCCAAATTTATTGAACTAGGCTATGAAAACAAGAGGAGACCCCTACAATAGAGCACATAGTAGGCCAATCATATGGCTAAAAAATACACCATGAAATGAACGAAATAGAGATTTCAAACTTGAAAACACATTGTTCCATTTAAGACTGAAGAAATAACTATTGAAAAAATTCAAGGAGAAAGTTGAGTAGTCACCCCTCTCTATGATTCACAATGTTTAGGATCCCTTATACAAGTCAGATGCTATCTTGGATAGTTGGTCAACAAGGGTGTTTTTTTCTGTCATGGTTTGTGTGAAGGTTATGGATTAAAATGCTAGGATGATGTCTCTAGCTTTGGTAATGAACTCCCTTACTCTAGGTACCTATTTGTGCACATTTAATTTAGCCACACAATGACCAGGAAGATCATAGTAAAATTAAAGAGTATATATCCCATGTTCGACATTTAGGGATAGCAATAAATAAACCACCTTTAGTATTGAAATATTATTTTTCGACATTTAAGCTGACTCGTTCGTTCCCCAATTTTTTTTGGTTTCTTGAGGGTTCCCATGGTAACTATGGGGTGCTCGTTTTCCCATACTATCCCTCAAGTCTCCACACTTAACTTCCATGATTTCAAGTCTACCTAAGCGAATTTGTCTTAATGGCACATTTGCGCGTCATGTCACGGGCCTGGGGAGCTTGTGGTCGGGCAGAAAAATCATCCAACACTCTCAATCATCATGCGACACCAACATATTTCATCCGGTTGGTAGACCACGCCAAATTACTCAACCTGGGATATGCCTTCTCTTAATTCTATTAGTTTACTTAAGTTGAGTGTGTGCATTTCTCAACTTAAACAATAGTAAAGAGCTGCAACCATACACAGTGCAATCAAGTTTAACCCGATAAAAGGGAATGCATTATACAAGCACGATCCTTATTTAGGCACGGTTGCACTAGTTTCAAGGGAAATAGGCATGAGTGTATTACATGAAGTTCTATCTCAATCCTTATATCATATTTTACAAATAATATACTAGTTCTTCATCTCCTTCCCCATTTTAGAGTCCTTAATCCATCTCCACTGCTTTGAACCACTGGTCATTGTTTATGGAAAGTTAATATGAAGATGCTATAGGAACGAAGAACCTGTTCATTGAAATGACCTTGTCGCAATACAATGATAACGATGATAACACATATGATGATCATGGATAACTTCATCTCCTTCACAATTAGGTTCTAATTTTGTTGTTTGATTGTCAAATTCTTTCTGTGAGTCGTATTTGGGTCTCGAAACCATCCCATACCGTCAACGCATGCATCTACTATAACCATGTCAAATTTCAGTGCAAACAAGCACAAACTGAAAAAATTTCAATGTTGGCCCCATTCATAGGTCACTCTGTGTGGGGTCCAATAAAAGAATAATTTCCAGTAATTAGTAATTAATGGACAACCTTGAAAATTGATAGACAAACCAAATTTAAAATTGGAGATGATGGTATAAACCTGAATGAGCTTCTCTTGCTTTCAAGAATAATATATTCTATATTGAACAAGGCCAATCACGTGAAGGTGGAAGCTCATATAACTCTTCCCCCCCCCCACCTCACATCACTCTCAATTCCCCAATACCCAATTTATCTACTATAAAATATTTGAAAGCAACATAGTAAGAATCAAACATAGAAACTAATTATAAGAAAATTGCAAACATTTAAGGTAAATGAAAGAGAACAAATCAAATGAATACGTATAAATACATACCTCCTACATTTCAACATTTCAATATCATTAATATTCTTCTGGTTCATCCAACTCAATATCTGTATCATCCGCTTCAAAATTGATGTTGTAAGGATTGGCCATATCAACGTCATCATTTCCAATCATATCATTGTCTATATGATCATCATGAACATTTTCTCCTACATTTGGTTCCACTTCTTCAAGTTCTTCATCTAAAATGTCGTCGATATCATCTTCATCCAAAGCATTGTCTAGAACATCTCCTTCAACTTCTATGACACCTTCATCTGACACATGAACAAACTGCTCCTCTACATCATCTTCTTCTTCAATATCATCTTCTTTTGCTATATTATACTTTACCAACCTTCCTCTTAGATCATATCTAACAACATATGCCCAACACCCTCTACTTGGAATCTACGAGTAAAATACATGTTTGCATTAGCTTGGAAGAACATAGGTCTCTCATCCTCACTCAACATTCCTTGTATTAACCATGGTAAATCCATTAGGATGTTGATTAACAGTTCTATCAGGATCATGTTCATTCATTCGTAGCCTGTACCTTTTGACGCCGAACAAAACTAATTTGAAGGATTCAAAGTCACACTCAAGTATATAATCCAAAAACCCATAATATAGATTTTCAGAGACTTTTATATGTCTGTCACTTCTAGAGGAAACACTAGTAACCTGAAATAATGTAGTTATCCCACTATAATAAGTTTTTATCTTTTCATCCAACTTTTTGATGCGAAATTTGCGGCCATTGCACTACATAGCCTTGTGGTGTTTCAACTAAAATATGTCAGACACGTAAAAAATGCATTTTCAATTGAGAAACATATTTATACTTGGAAATTATGCAAATTTATAAGAAAAAAAACACGCCATGTACACCAATATAATATTAAAAACTACTAAATAGTATGGGTGAATATGTTTACCTATTTATCTTTTAAACCATATGCTAAATCAATTTCCCTCTATGTAATATTGGTATCTCCTTTACGTTCAACTTCTTTGACTAATGTAGCCACACCAAACCATGATAACCTACCATTATTAGATTGTATACATCATTCAATCCATACCTTCATCCAATCAATATTGTTTGCAATGTATAAATGTATTGCATCCCACTCTCAACCAATTGTATTGAAATAAAACAATATTTCATATATAATATTTTACCATGGTATACCTTCATAATAATGGATTATGTAGGAAGACTAAAAATTAAATAAGTATGATATACATAAAAACAAAAATTCAAACGTATTATAAATTTCCACCATCTACTTACATGTCACTTTCCTCATTGTACATTTCCCCTATAGGTGCTCCCCTTCAAATTTGTTGATGGAGTTGACATCCCAAATGCGACCCACATTAATACTTGTAGATATTTTAGGAAGATATTGAGTAATATAATCCATGGTTTGATATACCATATATCCCTCTACCATAGAACCCTCGGGATGTGCTCTTTGTCTAACCAAAACCTTCAATGATTTCAAGTGCCTCTCAACCATCCACATTGACCTTGTGTGCACAAGTCCACACTTTTCAATCTCCTCAACTTGGTGTACGAGGTAGTGTTCTTATGCATTGAAAAATGTCGAAGGTAGATACTTTTGGATTTCACACATTAGACGAGGAATTTGTAACCTCCAATATTTTATATCTTCTTTATAGATTTCTTTAGATGAAAACCATCTACAAATGATGCAAGAAATTCACATGTTTCAACAAGAAAGTATATAGTAATACATTACAAGTAAAACACATGCAGTGAAATATAAGTTGTACAACGAATTGAAAAAATTACACTTTGCATATAAATCGTCACTTACCTCATGTATTTTCCGAGATCATATATAAATTGTTTGACATTGTTGTCAAAGTTGTCTGGGAGAGATAGAGGTAGAACATACTGTAACATAAAAAATGAATCATTATTTAGTCACAAATTAGTAGATTAAAAAAGACAGGAACAAGATGTTTCACCAATATAGAAATATATACACCAAAATAATTACCTTAATGAAGGTATGCCAATCATGAGTTTTTACCCCACCTAATTCACCTTTCTTTGTAAGGATATTCTTAATGTTTGAAGAAAATTCAGTGGGAAATTTATTTTTTTCAATAACCTCTTTACATCCTTGCTTTGTTGATCTGTCAATAACCATGGAAGGACACTTATATTTTGGTCATTTGCATTGCTATTTGAATAAATGACACTTTGTATTGCATGATTGGCCTCCTTAATGTCATTACAAATCTTGAATTTTTTTTCTTTTTCACTCCTTCCATCTAAGATTCTCCATAATGTTTCTATTACATTCTTCCCGATGTGCATTGTATCAAACAAATGAACAATTTCTTGGTGCTCATAGTAGGGGAGCATACTAAATTGTACAGGATGAATTTTCATTCCTCGTGGAAGCACCCCATTATTAATGCCTTCATGACGACCTTCAAGGTGAAGCATATAAATTAAGGATATTGCAACAATACTTGTTAATTAGTACAATGAACAAATTGCAATAAAAAAATAAAATATTACAAACATTTCATGTATGATACATGATAGACAATTTGATGCACTAATATACCTTGATGACTTCTATTATATTGCAACTGCCATAAACGAGGTGTCATTCTCCATGGTTTTAATCCATTCTCTTCTTTACCATTGAAAAGATGTTTCTCGGTACTTCAATACCTATGGTTCTTAGAGAGGAAGTGTTTGTACTCATCGAACACCTTCTTTGTTAAACTTCTTGAACGACGAGATTTCATCTTAGGACCACAAATTGGACATGGAAATTTACCCTTTGTTTGAAGACCTACAAGAGATGGATTAAATTTTATATCAATTATTCAAAGTATGTTTAATGAAGGGATTATATAAAAAACATGCATGATATGAAATTCATAAAATTAAATGCTATTAAAGTGCAGTGTAACGTTATAGCATACCACATAAATGTGTTAGCCCTGGGGCATCGTGAATTGTCCATACAAGCATTGCATGGAATTTAAATTCCCTTTGTGCACCAACTAGTCTAGAGATATCATACATAGTGGTGCCCTTCCATAACTCTAGTAACTCATCAATACGAGGCTCAATATATACATTCATATATTTGACTTGGTACTTACATAATTGATTTAACATACAATACATAATTACTCCATATATGAGTAAATAAAAAAATATCAAACATAATTATAAGATCACATAATTGAACATATATGAGTAAACAATAAAGTATAAGACAAAATTATGAAAGAAACAAGACAAATGAGATGTTACCCCGTTAAAAAAAATTATTCTAAACAAACACCCGGAACATTCATTGCCAACATTATGTGCTCCCTATTTATTGACATCCATGGAGGAACATTATTGGTGATAACAAAAATAAGCCACAACGAGTAAATATATCTGAGCTCTCCAAATGGATTGACACTGTAAACTGCCAATGAAAGCCTAAGATTGCGAGGTTCATCTTTAAAATTTGGCCATATTTCCTCTATATTCTTAAATGCAGATCCATCGACATGCATTCGAAGAGCACCATCTTTACTTCTGTTCTTTGCATGATAATCCATAAACTGTGCTATGCTTTTACACCTGAAAAATCGCCGCAAACGTGGAATTATGGGAATATAACGAAGAACCTTGTGAGGCACCTTTTTTGTTACTTGATCAGTTCGATATCTACTAATTTGACATTTCAAGCATTCTTCTTTCGATGCATGTTCTCCATAATATAGAATATGATCATCGAGACATGCATGAATAACTTGATATTCCATTCCAATATCTTCCATAATGGCATGTAAATCTTGATATGTGCGACATAAAACATTTGATGGTGGTAACACAAATTCACCTAACAATCTACAACATAAAAAATCAATATTGGTTAATGTAAAGAATATTAATTGTACATATTGCATCCAAATTTTACACCTGATCGACTAACAATAAAAATAGAGGAAAAAATAAAACCTTTATCATCATGTAATAAGTGTGACAAAATATATTACATACCTTAGCAGCCGTGTCACAAAAGTGTTTGACGAACCATTCATAACCTTTAATTTCACCAACAACAATATAACAAAGAGAAGATTTGTTTTGGAGCGTTCGTAAAGAGGTTGACTTTCCTTCTCAAGTACAAGTATATCAAGAACACCATCAAGCTGGTTGTCATCATCATCCATTCAAACATTATTAAATGTCCCCTGGATCAATATATTTGTCCCATGCTCTTCATCTTTGTTATTAGCATCAACATATTTGTAACACACCCACAACGGGGCATACAATTTTTTGATTTTCTTAAAGGACAGAAACTCCATTCATGGTTCCTAATTTTGAAAAGCCAGGGAATCAGTCCGACCTCCTGGTCAAGGATCATTCTTAACTCTGTTGAGCTAGAGCAACTCTTCGATTTCCTGCCTCTATTTAATCAAATTCACAAGTCCTTTCTATGAAACTTCGCCTATGTGACTAAGCACCAAGCGCGAGCTTCACCTCCACACGACCACGAGTTGTGACCACGTGCCTACTCAAAAAGTGTTTCGAGACTTCGCGTGTCGGGACTTCGACGTATGAGCCAACCCTAACTCCCCAAATCCCGAGCTCCAAAAAGGGATTAATGACCGTTAGCTCCCTCCACTCACTTGACCATTCCCATGACCACAAGCTTAACCCAAACGACGCGTCACATTTCGTGACTTCGGGACTTTCGATGAAAGGCACCCCAACTCCTCCAACTCCCAAGCTCCGAAAAGGGCTAATGTTCCTTAGATTCCCCTTTGGCCTCTGTCCATGTGACCATTCACTATGACCCAGGGCCTAACTCTAAAGTGCATCATAATTTTGCGTATCGCGAGTTCTCACGACTTCCCTCTTTGAATTTTCCACCATGCAAGTCAGCGAAATGCCGAGCTCTTGCCACATGTCCTCCTTGATGGACGACCATGATCAAATCGTGATTTCTCACATCGCGAGTTCGAATAGTTCTATTCTTTGACCTTCTTTCTCTGCAAGTCAGCGAAATGCTGAGCTCTCACCACGTGTCCTTTCCGATGGGTAGTTCCGATGATTTTGGAACTTGTCTCATGGACCTTCCTCCAGATCCAATGACTGTTGGTCCACGTGCTTCAGATTTGACGAATCAGATCCGTTTTCCTCCTGCGCTAACTTCTCGCTGTCTGGACGTGGATTTTGATGGCTCAGATTTTCTTCTCTACAGCTGGGTCCTTAAGGAATTTTAAATTTCCACGTACTCCTTGCATTAATCCGTTCACGTCGGATCGATGTTCCACGACCTTCCTCGATCTAACGGTCCGTATCACATCGCAACTTCTAGTTTCAGAAGTTTAGTTGCGCCAACGTGTGATTTCCCCGATCTGCGAACTTGCGAATATTGAATTAGTCGAGGCGTTAACGCTTGCTGTCCTTCTTCAAATCCGACGGTTGTGACAGACCTTGGATCATCCCGAACAGATCTCATCCGTTCATCTTCCAAACTAAAGAGGTATTCCCCTTCGATACCTAAATCTCACTATCCTTCCCGAGCTTCATCAGTTATAAAGGATTAAGAGCGTTGCACTCTTTCTACTGGACTTAACACCTAGAAGGGTCTTCTTCACAGCTCTTGCGGTCCTTCATCTAGTCTAGAACTCATGTGGTTCTTAGTCTCTACTTGCCTTGCAGAGAGTATGTGCATATCTACACTACCTCTCCTGAGCTTAATAGAATCTGTCCTCATAGTGATTGCGACCTCCGAAATCAGGGAGGTACTCACTCGACTCTAGGACTATGATGAAATTCCCCGAGGAAAGTGATTTTGAGGAATTAAACTAGAACCTAGGAAAGTCAAGCAGATGTAAAAGTTCTCAAGGAACGAACGAATACTCTTAATTTAATCATTCAATGTAGAAGCCATTTATAGGCCTATAAAAACAAGCATGCATCCATTATTTCCAATTTAAAGCTCAAGGCATAAAAACACTTATTAGAACCATAAGGCATGATGCGGCTGCTGAGAGGGGTGCTCGTTTCCACCCAACCATAGGCTCAGTCAATCCCAATGGATTTAGCACTGGACACCCCCGAGCTTAGGCCACGATGCTCTGAGATTCAATCTGTTACTTCCAGCTCAACAGAAGTTAGGGATGAAGGTTACTCTCCTTTTTCCCATACAGGAATAGGTAAGGACGAAGGTTACTCTCCTTCGCCTGTCTCTGTCTCCCTATTCCCTGTGATTAGAACTCGCTTGTTCACTTTCAATCCTTCCTCGGACCCGAGATCTCTGCTCCCATCTCTGCCCTCTTCGCAGGCCCTCTCTACCCACACCACACTTCCTTTCTTGCCTTCCTCAGTAAGATTGCATGGGGCTCGAATTCCCCCGTCCGTGGTCAGGTCCGGAAGCCTTATAGGTGGGTAGTTTGCCCCCATCCCCTCATTAACTCTTGAGGAGGTATTCCCACCTACCAACCTGATGGGATTTCATTTCTGGTCAGAGGGTTGTTCTGATCTTGGGCAAGTTTAAATCCAGTATGGTACTGGTTCAGTGGAAGTTAGCGCAACCATTCCGAGTTCCCTCCACCACCTTTTCATTAGCAATCGTGGTCTCTCTCTTAGCACATCCCCTTCGCAACAATCATGCAATACATATTCATTTTCTATTAAAATAACATAATTTACATTCGTCGACCTTTTATTCAAAGGTCCATCAAAACAAACATTCACACCTTTGAGTTTTCCATAGTTCCCCAACCAATATAGTTATATTTATAGACTGGGGGAAACCGGGTGTTACAATTCCCTCCCCCTTAAAGGAACATCGTCCTCGATGTTCTATATATCAACACGATATGTATGTACAGAGGTAAACAAAATTGGATATGCTTGTCTCATGGCATCTTCCATTTCCCACATAGCCTCATCTGGGCCAAAGTGTTTCCACTGCACCTTGACCTGTGCAATGGTTCAGTTCCCGAGTGAGGTTTCCTTCCTGTCTAGTATGCATTGGGGTTCTGGCAGGAATTCTTCCTCTGGTTCCACCTGGATCACAAACCAATCAATTATATGATTAGTATCATGTACACATTTCTTTAATAATAAAACATGGAAAACATTATGTGCCTTTACAGTGGGAGGAAGTGCTAGCCTATAGGCTACGGGTCCCACTCTATCTAAGATTTCAAAGGGTCCACAATACCGAGATGCTAATTTGGCACAAGCTCCCATTCTCAGGGAACTCTTCTGGGTCTAACTCTGAGATAGACATGGTCTCCGGTCGTGAACTCTCTGGGAGTTCTCTTTTTGTCGGCGTAACTTTTCTGTCTATCCTGAGAAATCTTGAGATTTTGTCATATCTGAACCACTTGCTGTTCCATTTCTTTCAGCATGTCAGGTCTGATTGTAATTCTTTCCACTAGAATTCTCCAGCTGATTGGAATATTGCACTATCTACCATATAGGACTTCAAAAGGGCTCATCTTCAAGGATTCTTGATAACCGTTGTTGTAGGCAAACTCTACCAATGGTAGGTAGTCTTCCCACTTCTTAGGCTAATGCATTACATGCATCCTTATCATGTCCTATACTATTTGGTTTACTCTTTATGTCTGTCCATCAGTTTGAGGGTGATAAGCTGTATTGAATAGCAATTTTGTCTCCAGACCGGTCATTAGGGATCTCCAAAAATTTGAAGTGAACTTGGTATCTCGGTCAGATACAATTTCCTTGGGCATGCCATGCAGTCTAAATATCTCCTTCATGAAGATGTTGCCAATATCTATGGCCTTACAAGTTGACTTGACAGGGATGAAATGAGTAAACTTGCTCAGGTTTTCCACCACGACCATGATGGCATCATTTTGCTTGGCCGACCTTGATAGTCCAGTGTTGAAATCCATGGAGATGGTTTCCCATTTCCATTCTGGGATTGGTAGCAGATGTAACAATCCTGCTGGATGCTGGTGTTCCGCCTTAACTTTCTGGCACTCTGGGCAATTAGCTAGATAGTTAGCTATGTCTTTCTTCAACCCAGGCCAATAGAATTGTTTCCTAGTGGCCGTGATCATCTTCTGATATCCCGGGTGACCAGTATATGGTCTCTTATTCAGTTCATCCATTATGAACCTCTTCAAGTCATCACAATTTGGAATATACAATATGTTTTTGTAAGTCAGCATCCCTTCCTCAAGCATTTGGTAGCCTTCATACTTTAGCTTTGTAGGTTCTTGTCTTAGGTATGAGGTCACGGTCTTAAAGAAAACATCTGTCTCTTGTGCATTTCTGATTCTTTCCCCGACATCCGTTTCACAGGTGCTTACTGCTGCCAGATGAATCATTTTTATACTTCTGCTAAGGGCATCGACCACCCTATTTTCCTTTCCTTCCATGTGTTTGATTTTGAAATCGAATTCACTTAGGAGAGCCATCCACCTAGCTTGCCTGGCATTGAGTTTCGGTTGATCAAACAAGTGCCTCAACCCACAATGGTCTGTCATAAGCACAAATCTCCTTCCCAGGAGGTAGTGCCTCCACATTTTTAAAGCATGTACTATGGAAACCAACTCTAGGTCATGGGTCACATAATTGATCTCATGTTCATTTAATTTTCGGGACGCGTAGGAAATTACACGTCCCTCTTACATAAGGACTCCTCTGAGTCCTTCCTTGCAGGCATCTGTACATACGAGGAAATCATTATCTGGGTCTACAATATTTAGCACGGGTGCATGGGTCAGGAGGTATTTCAGTTCTTGAAATCTTTCTTCACATTTTGATGTCCAAATGAATTTGATCACCTTTTTTTGAAGGGCAGTGATTAGAGAACCAATCTTGGAAAATCCTTTTATGAACCTTCTATAGTATCCGGCTAAGCCCATGAAGGATTTGATATCTAATACATCCTTTGGGGTAGGCCATTCCATAATAGATCTGATCTTATCGGGGTCCATTGCCACCCCTTCTTTAGAAATGACATGCCCTAAGTAATGGACTTTCTTTTGAAAGAAGTCACACTTTCTAAACTTAGCGTAGAGTTGATGCTCTCTTAGTACTTGAAGTACGAGTCTAAGATGTTCCTCATGCTCCTCCTCATTCTTGGAGTATATTAGGATATCATCAATGAAAACCAATAAAAATTTGTCCAGAAATTTGCTGAGTACATTATTCATCAAGCAAATAAAAGTGGCGGGGGAATTGGTTAACCCAAATGGCACCACCACGAATTCATAGTGACCATACCTCATTCTGAAGGCTGTTTTGTGGATGTCTTCATCCTTAATCCGGGCTTGGTGATATCCAGACCTCAAGTCGATCTTCGAGAAGATGGTAGCACTTCCCACTTGGTTGAACAAGTCATCGATTCTGGGTAAGGGGTATTTGTTCTTTATGGTTGTATTATTGAGTTATGTGTAATCTATGCACAGTCGGAGTGTGCCATCTTTCTTTTTCACAAACAGGATGGGCGCTCCCCACGGAGATACACTGGGTCAGATGTAGCCTTTGTCCATCATCTCCTTTAGTTGTAGCTTGAGCTCAACAAGCTCTGGTGTGCTCATTCTGTATGGCGTTCTAGATGCTGGTACCACTCCTGGTGTAAGTTCTATCAAGAAGTCAATATCCCTTCTCGGAGGTAGACCTGATACTTCTTCTAGGAATACGTCCTTGTATTCTCTTAATATGGGGTGGTCCTCTAGGTTTGGTTTGTCGTTCTTAATGGATTCCAACACCTGTATTTCATATAAGGAACACCCTTTCCTGCAATACTTCTTCATTTGAAGGGCCGATATTTGTCTCACTAAGACAAGCTTCTGAATACCTTGGAGGGTCATCTTTCTCCCTTCTCCGTCTACACATTCTAAAGTTTTATGATAATAGTTCATTTTAGTTTTATAAGAAACCAACTAGTCCATACCAATCAACAGGTCATATGATCCCAGGGGAAGTATGTTAAGGGTCGCTCATGTGGGCAATCCACCCATGATGAATTGGCAGGTTGGTATGGCCTATGCCACCTTTCTTTTGGTCCCAGTGGCTAGTTGTATCAACCATGGTTTAACATGTCTAATTGGTTGAAGTTTACACTTATTGGCAGTCTGAGGGGCTACACAACTCAAATTAGAACTTGGGTCAATTAAAATAGAAATTGGATGGTTGGCGATCATACCTTCCATCTCCACTACTGAAGCTTGGTGGTCGGCTTGATTGTTGTCCAAGGCTGCATAGATTCGTGGTATGCTCCTAGCCACATCATTGACGGTGGTAGCTTCTTGGATATTGTAGACCCCCTTACTGTTTTGTTGTCTGTGTGGGCAGTCCCTCAATCGATGATTTTCTCCACAACCCCAACATTTTAAGGGTTCCTTTTTTAGGTTATTGGTCTTTGTTGGGACTATTTGAAAAGGTGTATTTCCACTTTGAGAGGGGAAATTTTGCTGATATACACTTCTAGCATGAAGTCGCCCCCTAGAATATTTTCCATAGTTCTTAAATCTTGAGGAGTTAAACCTTTTCTTCTGGAATCCCAAACTACTCTTCTTCTTCCAGTCCTTGTGGGGTCTTGTCTTGCTCCCAAATTGTTCATAACAATACCTCGCCTTCTGGATAGCTTCTTCTAAGGTCCTTGGTTCGTCGACCTCAATCATGTCCCAGTAGGTATGAGGTAACCCACTAATGAACCACTTCATTTTTTCTTTTTCATCTTTTATGTAGGGTACATACCTCAGTAGTTCAAGGAATTTATTGACAAATTCCTTTATGGTGAGCTGTCCCAGTCGGAGTTCGTAGAATTCCTTAGTTTTCCCATCCATGTATTTTTCTGACAAATACTGCTTCCTGAAGTATTTCTCAAACTGTTTCCATGACAAGTCCTTCTCATGGACTCCTTTCACATTCCTAAGGTCTTCCCACCATATGGAAGCCTCTGTATGTCGGATAATCTCTATAGCAAGACTGCATTAATTTCTGTTTGTTTCTCTTGCTCCTTTATCAATCTCTCATTTTCAGCCTTGAAACTCACTAACTCAGCCCTGAGGCTCCTTACAGTTTCAACGAGATCTAGAGGGGTTTCCACCGCCCTCCTTTCGTCAGATTCCTCGTCTCTATTGTGGGAGCCATCCCCCACTTCATGATACATCACCATCCTTTAGTATTGGAGTCTTCCCATGATTCATTGATTGTTCGAGTGTTTCCAAAAACACTTATTCTTAGCTAATAGTCTATTAGTTCATGAAATTTACATGGTTCAATTTCTTAAATGCATACACATAGTAGAAAGTTTCATTCTTTTCTTTAATAACATTTTTAACCAGACTTCTTAAGAAAGAGATAAGGTAGAGTGTCACTCTTTTGAAAGTACTCCAAATAGAGTTTTTAAATGACTTGTCCATGAGCCCAAGTAGGCCAAGTGTTGTAACCATGCTCTGATACCAATTTGTAACACACCCACAATGGGGCATAAAATTTTTCAATTTTCTTAAAGGACAAAAACTCCATTCATGGTTCCTAATTTTGAAAAGTCAGGGAATCTATCCGACCTCCTGGTCAAGAATCGTTCTTAACTCTGTTGAGCTAGAGAAACTCTTCAATTCCCTGTTGGAACCTCTATTTAATCAAATTCACAGGTCCTTTCTATGAAACTCCACCTATGTGACTAAGCACCAAGCACGAGCTTCACCTCCACACGACCACAGGTTGTGACCGCGCGCCTACTCAAAAAGTGTTTGGAGAATTCGCGTGTCGGGACTTCGACGTATGAGCCACCCCTGATTCCCCAAATCCCGAGCTCCGAAAAGGGATTAACAACCGTTATCTCCCTCCACTCACGTGACCATTCCCATGACCACAAGATTAACCCAAATGACGCGTCACATTTCACGACTTTGGGACTTTCGATGCAAGGCGCCCCAATTCCTCCAACTCCCGAGATCTGAAAAGGGCTAACATTCCTTAGCTTCCCCTTTGGCCTCCGTCCGTGTGACCATTCACTATGACTCGGGGCCTAACTCTAAAGCGGGTCGGAGTTTCGTGTATCGCGAGTTCTCACGACTTCCCTCTTTGACTTTTCCACCCTGCAAGTCAGTGAAATGCTGAGCTCTCGCCACGTGTCTTCCTTGATGGAAAACCACGATCAAATCAAAATTTCTCACATCGTGAGTTCAAACAATTATGTTCTTTGACCTTCTTGCTTTGCGAGTCAGCGAAATGCTGAGCTCTCGCCACATGTCCTTTCCAATGGGCAGTCCCGATGATTTCAGAACTTGTCTCGTGCACCTTCCTCTAGATCCAACGACTGTTGGTCCACGCGCTTTAGATCTGACGGCTTAGATTCATTTTTCTCCTGCGCTCACTTCTCACTGTCTAGACGTGGATTTCGATGGTCCAGATCTTCTCCTCTACAGCTGGGTCCTTAGGGAATTTTGAATTTCCACGTACTCCTTGCGTTAATACATTCGCATTGAATCAATGGTCTACGACCTTCGTCGATCTAACGGTCTAGATCACATCGCAACTTCTAGTTTCAGAATTTTATTCACGCTAATGTGCAATTCCCCCTATGTGCGAACTCGCGAATATTGAAGTAGTCGAGGCGTTAACGCCTTCTCTCCTTCTTCAAAACCGGTGGTCGTGAAAGACCTTGGATCCTCTTGAATGGATCTCATCCATTCATCTTCCAAACGAAAGGGGTTTTCCCCTTCGATACCTAAATATCGCTATCCTTCCCGAGCTTCGTCAGCTATGAAGGATTAAGAGTGTTGCGCTCTTTCTCCTGGACTTAACACCTAGAAGGGTCTTCTGCACAACTCTTGCGCTCGTTCATCTAGTCTAGAACTTAGGTAGTTCTTAGTCTTTGCTTGCCTTGCAGAGAGTCTGTGCATATCTACACTACCTCTCATGAGCTTAATAGACTCCGTCCTCGGAGTGATTGCGGGATTCGACCTCCACAATTAGGGAGGTACTCACTCGACTCTAGGACAATGATGAAATTCCCTGAGGAAAGTGATTTTGAGGAATTAAACTAGAACCTAGGAAAATCAAGCAGATGTAAAAGTTCTTAAGGAATGAACGCATACACTTAATTTAATCATTCAATGCAGAAACCATTTATAGGCCTATAAAAACAAGCATGCATCCATTATTTCCAATTTAAAGCTCAAGGCATAAAAACACTTTTCAGAACCATAAGGCATGATGGGGCTACTGAGAGGGGTGCTCATTTTCACCCAACCATAGGCTTAGTCACTCCCAATGGATTTATCACTGGCCACTCATGAGCTTAGGCCACGATGCTATGAGATTCAATCTCTTACTTCCAGCTCAACAAAAGTTAGGGACGAAGGTTACTCTCCTTTTTCCCATACAGGAATAGGTAAGGAAAAAGGTTACTCTCCTTCGCCTGTCTCTGTCTCCCTATTCCCTATGATCATAACTCGCTTGTTTACTTTCAATCCTTCCTCGGACCCGAGAGCTCTGCTCCCGTATCTGCCCTCTTCGCAGGCCCTCTCTACCCACACCACACCTTTCTTTCCTTCCTCAACAAGATTGTCTGGGGCTCGAATTCCCCCGTCTGTGGTCAGGCCAGAAGCCTTACAGGTGGGTAGTCTACCCCCATCCCCTCATTAACTCTTGAGGAGGCCTTCCCACCCACCAACCTGACGGGAATTTATTTCTGGTCAGAGGGTTGTTTTGATCTTGAGCAAGTTTAAATCCAGTATGGTACTGGTTCGGTGGAGGTTAGGGCAACCATTTCGGGTTCCCTCTACCACCTTTTCATTAGAAATCATGGTCTCTCTCTTAGCACATCCCCTTCACAACAGTCATGCAATACATATTCATTTTCTATTAAAATAACATAATTTACATTCGTCGACCTTTTATTCAAAGGTCCATCAAAACAAACATTCACACCTTTGAGTTTTCCATAGTTCCTCGACCAATATAGTTATAATTACAGACTGGGGGAAACAGGGTGTTACAATATTCTTCATATGATCATTAACTTGATCTTCAATATTCGCTCCATGTTTTTGAACATGCACTTGTACACACACGTCTTCCTCCATGAGTAGTGCCCTAGGGCATCATTCCTTTATAATTACAAAAAAACAAGTAATATTAGTGTACATACCAAAAATTAAAACAATACAAACATTTACAAATATAATATAAGAAAAAAAAGACAACAAATACAAAGACATTCAACTAATGTGGCATCTCCACTTTCCATTAGTGATTTCTATTTAAAAACCCCTAACCCGACCTAACCCCTTAATTCCTAACCCTAAACCTCTAACCCCTTCTCCCTAAAACCCCATTAACCTCTAAATCCCCTAGTATTATTCATGGCTTGGCCATCCTTGTAAAGAGCTTGGTATTATTCATGCCTTGAACATATAATACTACAAAGTATAATGGCCACAAAACAATGATTAATTGTGAAACTATATTTTTGTATATTTTAGTGCTTTAAGCATGAAAATAAAAAACATCAATTAGATTCTTTAACTACAATGATACTAAATAGAAATACAAATATAGAAAAGACACACACATTACCGGACACAATTTTTTTCCTTAGAAAATCAATAAGGGAAAACCAATAATTAATGAAGGACCATGTTTTTTGTCTTCTTATATTATGGACATTGCAATACATGTTACACAATTTTGCAAGATTACAACAATGTTATGAGACTCTTCGGTATTCTGTAGTCCTAAATAATATGGACATTGATATTTCATTTAATTTATGGAATTCAACATTTACATTTCATTAAGGGGTTCATCTACTATTCATCTCATCCCAAAAATAGACTGCAAGCTTGGATATTGGCTGCATCCTTACTAGGAGACATAGCCATATGTCCAACATTGTACTTGGATGAAACAATAGTGGATGTGACTATATTGGGTGTACTAGTGGCAAGTGAAGGTGAATTAAAACACCACCATGTGCAAGTGGTGTTGGATAGGTCACGTTCTCTAGCCAATGGCTACAATCACCATGTCATGTTGAACCAATTTATAGATACGTGATTTAATAATGATCCGATATGAAATATAACATACACATGTGCATCTTGTAAATTTTAGCAACAACTATGGATGCAACTAAAGTAGGTACATTGTTGGATGTGTCTACCATAGGGAAATTATCCCATAGACGTAGGAGGGAAAGTTAGAACATCCACACACACACACACACACACACCATAAGGGGAAAACAATGTGAAATAAATTACTTAACTAATTATAAATTCAATAAAATTAAAATATATCATTATACATACCTCACTTACAAATCGACCATGGGAAATATCTCCTAAAAGACCATGGAAATTATATCCACAACACATTCATGGATGTGAATAACAACTACAACCACTGGTATATGATAGTATTCCCTCACTACTAGATGGTGTTATGCCCAACATGGAGTTGATGTTCCTACCCCACTAGTATATGATGACACCATACATTCAATACCTTGACAAATGTGTCATGACATACCATCATTTGTGTCAACTGGAGCAATTCTTCTTGTGTTTGTGGAAGCAACTCCTCTGGAAGTGGGAATTCCAACAAGGTCAAGGGATTAGGTAGTTTTTATCATCTTGGTGCCTCACATTGGGTCAATTGTGTGGAATATCCAAACAAGCATCATGGAATTCTAAGTGATGAAAATAGTTAACAAGTTTCCCCAAAACACACTCTGCATACATTTTCCTGAAGAAGCATAGTGGGATTTCCCTATTGTTATGAGGTCGCACATTAAAAACCATGTATTACTTATGCATCAAATTATCAATAAATGGTTGATAAGTGCACCATTTGATAGATATATGAGGTCTCTTAGTGTTTGGCATTTAACCTATATGAGGGCCTATGAAAAGGGAAAATATGTCCTCTAATTTTCTAGTCTTTAGTTATTTTCTTCCAATATTATCCAAACCATTTATACATTTAGGATAAATATTCTCTCTATAAGAGGTAATATTGATAATGCCTCATTTGCTTAAGTAATTATATCAATGATTCCATCTAAAATTTGGGCAAGTAAGCATCCAATTGGGTATATATATCTGAACATTATTAGGTTGGATATCACTTTATTAGCTGGCTTTTTGCATTATATTCCATTGATGGCGGGGCATTACCTTGGGGGTTTACATTATGAATTTGTAGGTTTGGGATTTTGGAAACCATTTCTAACAACTGCAATGAGATATTTAAAAAAAATGTAAATGAATATAAACCAAAATTCGACAATAAACATTAATTGCAAAGAATAATAAATGGGATTTATACCACCTACCTTGCAAAGCTTACTACCCACTAACAATTTCATAGCTCACTGCCAATTTATTTAGATAATTTTAAATCCATGAGCTTCTAGAACTGTAATATCCAAAAAAGTGGTTGCATTTTGGGCTTAACAATGAGGGAAAAAAATGCATGATATGAAGAATGAAGTACACAAGTGGGAAAAAATTCTTTTTATTTTATAGAAAAGGAATTCTTGTTCTTTCCTTTTGCATACAAATTTTTAATAAAATAAAAATTGCACACACATTTTAGTGAAGAAAAGTATTATGTCTCATTGTTTAACTGATATAAAATATGTAATGGTTGTTCACACTTGAAACATTGTTGCTCTCATTAATTTTGTCATTTGATTGTCGAATTATTTGTGTGAGTCGTATTTGAGTCTTGAAACCCTCCCATACCATCAACACATGCATCTACTATAACCATGTCAATTTTCAGTGCATACAAGCACAAATTGAAAAAATTTCAACGTTGGCCCTATTCATAGGTCACTATGCTCGGGGTCAAATTAAAGAATAATTTCCACTAATTACAACCTTGTAATGGTGCCATTATCACAAGTACACATAGGCCAAATATTTCATTTATAGGGTCTATGTGGTGGTTTAGACCCTGTGCATGGTTTGGGAGTCCTAAAAGCGTATTTTATGCCTTAAGACATTTATAGTTCCTCCTCATACCATGTCCATGAATTGGAGAAGCATACTCCTTACACCCTTTACCCCTAAACCTTAAACCCATTAACCACTAAACCACACCCTAAACCCTAATTAAAATATACATCGTATGTGTACTTCTCTTCTTAACTTTGTCTCTATTTGTTCATGTTTACGTAGAATATATCCATAAAGAAAAAATACTACATTATTTTTCTTCTACATTTAACATATAAATGTTTACAAAAATCTGCAATATAAAGACATCTAATGAATAACTTACCAAGGGACCATATTCATGCCTGCCTTCAAGGTGTCCATACTCACTACAATGTTTTTTAGTTGTTTTTATTAAAAGTCTCCTTCTATTATAGCCCCTGCATTTTTTACAAGGGAAATAACATTTCCGATCACCCAAATCCTCAATCAATGTAGATCTCAAGTCTCAGCCTTGTCCTCCTCGAGGAATTTTATGAGACATTTTTCCTTACCAAACTTTCAATGATGGTCATTATCTTAAAAAATTAACCTCTGTAGTTTAACTATTTCTAATACTATTAACAATTTTTTTTTTTTTTTTTGTATTCTGACCTAAAAGTATCTCTTATAACCTATGCAAACCATCGCTAGTATAGGAACAACATCGGACGTCTTTAATATTTCAAACTTTTTAAATTATATATCACTTTTTCGTTGGATTTCCAACGACTATTGACCAGAGAGATGTTGCTTAACAGAAAAAAATATTGACTTTGCCAATAGTTGGTAAGAAGAATCATTGACCCTTTACACCATCAGATATATGAAAATTAGCTACCTATAAACATTGGATAACCGAAGATAAAGACCATGTCATCGAATAGTCGATGAAAGTCGAGATTTTTTGAAAAAATACAAAAAAAAAAACAATTAAAATACGATGATATGACTGATTTTATCCGTACTGTCAGAGTATGGTGTATATTTTTCTGTACATATGTAGTAGTGAGATAAAGTCTTCATTTCAAAGGTTAATCATAAGTCTCATGGTATATCGATTCAATGCTAGCTCAAGGTAGTGATCTTCTTAATTCACATGTTGAATAGTGACTTCTGCATTATCTTCAAGTTTTTCATGTAGTTGTACATCAGTAATAGGCCTAATATTAGTGAGAAACACATTGGCTTTGTATGCTAGGCCTAATATTAGTGAGAAACACATTGGCTCTGCAAAACTTAAGGTTGCCATAAGATTATACTATTAGGCACATTGGAAATAGGCCTAACGAGAGAGAGAGAGAGAGAGAGAGAGAGAGAGAGAGAGCACCCAACCTTACCTCAACTTATCATTTGGATGAAATTTATCATGATCATTTCAATGTCATAATCTCTGATCTCATTTCTTATCACCCCATAATGAGACAAGGTATGAATAGTTCCCAATAATTGTGGTCATAGCCTAATTCCATTGAGTATAAGATAATTGGAGCATTGGCATGAATTTGTATATAGGTCTAATGAGCCTACCATAGGAGGTCCCTCTTTTAATCATCAAAGGTTCACAACTAGAAACTTTAGTGGAATAGTATGAATTATAATTTTGAGGGGTCAAACATGTCCCAACCTTGAGTGTGAAAGACCAAACCTTATTTCCCTTCATTGTGCAGACCTCACCTTCTAGTAAACGAAGTGTTATTCCTCTGACCCACGACCATCAAGAAAAAAAAGGGGGTTGTTTTCAATATTACCTCCACTATGCTCAAAGATGTTATTCAAAGGATATCATCATTATTGTTAATTATTAGTAATCAACCATAAACAAGTAGGTTAGACCATGAAACTAGTTATATATAGATAGATAGATAAATAGAATAATCTTTGATTTTGTAGATAAGGCAATGGAGTTACCAGTAGCCACTGCTATAAGTTTGTGTTTATATTTGTCAATACTTATGCAAGTTGAAGCTTCTAAGGGTGGTCAAATGAAGGTCAACAACTCATCATTGATGAATATAGTGGCCAATTGAGCTTTCCTAGACGTAGCCATTTCTTAGGAACATGGATTGTCTGTTACTTAGGAAACTTGAAGTGTAGAGTAACAATAGGCATTCAGGTGGGTCAAAGCTAATGATGGTCTCTCATGATGCGTTAGTGGCAATGAAAACATGGAAAAACAACAATCTATTAACTTTGAGGGATTATTCAAGGTACTTTTACAATGAATTTGAATATGGTGTAAATAATGAAATGTAGGAAATTGAATTAGAGTTCCATATATATATATATTTTTGTTGATAGAATTTGTGAATAACTATGTGGAATTTGATTTTTTCTAAGAGTGGTATGTTATTTTCCAAGCAAAATATAATGTATATGTTTCCATTAGTGCAAGTTTTGAGTACCTTAATGATGTAATTTTCATAAAAAAAGTTGTACACTTGTAGAGAACCCATTGTTCTAGTGCGAGGAATTTTTTCAAAATTTATAATATAATTTTTATATTTAAAAAAAAATATGAAAGTCATTATATCCTTGAAATTACAACACCTTGCGTAAGTGAAATCTAAGAGGGTCTTAACATTATCAGACAACTTTATTTTATTTTTGTATATCTCAGTCTCTTTTAGTGCAACATATAACTTATTTAAAAAAATTGTTAAGCTAATAAAAGGTTATAGTAGAAATAAAAGAGATATGTATTTTAGGATTCTAATATATGTCAAGACAAAAATATATTAAAAATAGTAAACAATAATCTTTTTTTAAAATTATTTATTTAGAATCTGCATAGTTGACTCTATATGTGTCTGTAGTTTCATCGACAATGCATTTGTGTATCCTATATAAAAACAACGTCAAATCTAGAGATATTGAGAGGTATTCATAAAAATGGAGGTTTTAATGTATTTTTAGACCAAACCACTAGGTTTTTCATATTGAACCTAAATCAAGGAAACAAAATCATAAAACACATATGTTAGATTTGTCACTCCCGCCCGAAAAAAAATTGAAATTAAAAGAATGCACATGCACTCTAAGAACACACTTTCTCAACGCGCACATGCTCCCAAAATGTGCATGTATTCCATGAACATGTGCACATTCTAGAGAATGCACACTCCTTTTCTGAATGTCTCTCTCTCTCTCTCTCCCCCTTTGTGCCTATCTCCCTATCTCCTTATGTCTTTCTCCCCTCCTCTCCCCCCCCCTCTCTCTCTCTCACACACAGACCCCTCTCTCCCCCACTCACTTGATATCGATTCCATCTCACTCACCCACTCCCCCTCTCTCTATATCTCTCCCTCCTAACCTCTTTGTCTCTAACCCTCTCTTTATTGGCGTTCCAAATAGTTTCCTCATGCTCGCTATTCACCGTTGGTATCTGAATTCGTGTGGCCTAGACATGTGGAGACGAGGATGGGCTCGAAACATTTGAAGGGCCAACTTTCTGAGGACGAGGAATCAAAATAAGATCCCTAGATCTACCTGTTGAGTCTATAAACATGAATTCCCACCCCCAAAGAAATTTTTCAAGGTCTCCTATAATCTTCCCTCCACTCATAATGTCCTATAATCAAATCATGTTTAGTTTATGAATTCCCACCATCCTTCTTAGAATTTGTCTTTTTTAGGGACAATTAAATACATACAAATCATGAGGCAACTCCCCTAGGGGTGTTCAATGCTCTAAGAACCCCATCTATAGATAATTTCTTACCATTCATAACTTCAAAGGAATCCTTTTTCTAAGCCAAAACCATAAAGGATTTTCTTCCTCTACCTAAAATTTTTGGACCCATTCTGTCATTCAAACCTAGGCCACCTACACCCCCCAAAGAAAAACCCGCAGAGACCTCTTTTTTAGATCTCAAACCATATCTTAGAGGTTCATCCTGATCGGTCCCAAAATATTCTTCTAAGGACCCTCTGTTAGAAATAGTATATTCAACACCATCCATGAGATAACCCTCATCCAAAACCCTATGAATTGTAGATGGGTTAACATCTAGAGGAGCCAGGATATAAAAAACCAAACTATATAGACCATTAAGAGAAACACCCCTCTTCTAAACACAAGAAGAACCAACACCTAGATTTTCTCAAGTCCCAGAAATCAAACCCTTATCCAAAGAGGAGGCTTGATTTAGAGGAGCCAAATGATGTAATAACTTACTTCTAGGTTTGGAAGGAGTTTGTGTAGTATGAAGGATACAACCACCTAATCCAAAGGATGGAAAATATTGCACTACCACCATAGGAGAGGAAACACCCAAATCCTTATCTTTCTTTGGAGCACCTTCAAACTTTGATCAAGCTTTCAAGCCTAAAAATCACTTGTCTCTAAAATATCACCCTTGGACTAACCACCAACCATGAAATCTAGGAACATGTATTTTATAATTGGCCCAAATTCAACTATCCTTCCTCCTAGATCCTTTCTCACTTAGACCCTCCTTATGAGAGGCAAACTACAGTCTGTAGGTAAGTTCCCATACTTGTGGCATCAATTACATCTAAACAAAACTTCATAATAGTTCAAAAGTTTCACAAAATACTGAGACCCATTCTACGAAGTTAGTCTCTTAGCCAGACCTTCCCTTAAATCCAATCTAACCAAAATTCTCACTACCACCATCACTCTAGACTCCTTGAAACACATATTGACTTCAATAAAATTCCTAAGAGAATTATGCACCTCCTGAAAAACCTCAATTGACTAGGAATAATTTAGAAGCCCAATCATTTTGACCCACACTAGAACTAAATCCATCCTCTCCTTCCTAACATTGAATAAAGTGGTCTAGGGCTTTAGGGATAAGGGAGATGAATTGGATTTCCAGTATCCTAACATAACTTTCTCCACATCGACAATAGATCTAAAAATAGATGCTAGACAACATCTAGAAATCACATAAAAACATGCATATACCCTAACATAGACTCCCTATGAGAAGAGATCCAATCCCTCAACACCTTATCACTCAAGTGAAGACGAAGTAAACAACTCACTAGGGCCAAATCCACCAACTCTAACACCTCATTCATTTTAACCTCCTCTCCCAACACTAAATTTATCAACATACTCCACTACTTCACACTCCACTTCCTTTCCCTCTTTGCACAAACACACCTTCCACCATCAAAGGCACCAACCCTACCTCCCCTCAGATATGAAAGCATACCTCTACCTGCTATCACTGTCAGAAACTCTCTGAAAGATTTGGGGCTAGAATCACTTTGCTCTATCTCAATTGGAGATCCACCCACAAAACCATATCCAAATCCTTAAATACCAACACTCGCATCTTCAAATCAAGGAATAGATGTAAAAGGACGATGATTACACAAAATGGAAGGTCCAAAAAAGGAATAAATATGAACTACATCCACCTTACCATAAAAAACACCACACCACAAGTTGGCTCCAAGCTCATATGAGTAATGACTACATGATTTTTTTTATCCTAGAGTTATAACCTCCATTACAACCACCAATCTAGAAGCCAAAGGTAAATATGGATTTGACTGAGAGTAAAGAATATGTTTTATAGGATTTGACCCCCACAAAGAATCACATTTTTATCCCCTTTTCCTCATGTGAGTAAAGTTTCTTTTACCCTGGAGAAAGGAGACATGGAACAAGAAAAATGACCCCCTAACCTAGAGAAACTAGGGATCCTTTGAACACCCAAAGAATCATGGATTTGGACCCCCTCATTGGGTCTTTGGAATAATTCACCAGATCTTCTACCATCACAAAACCCCTCTTGATCATTTCAATCTATCTCACTAAGTATGCTCCATATTTTCTAACTCTCATGAATTGAGTTATTGAAGTAATTCTATTGTTATTAATCTTTAATCTCCTTAATAATGTATATAACACTATCTAATGTTAAGACTATTTTTATCAATAGCCGGAAACCTTTAATTCAATTGTTTTTTCATTAATATATTTAATTATTAAGTAATATGTAAAACGTTATAAACCCTAACACTGAATTAATACATATAAAGTCATTTTAATATATAAAGAGATTTTAACCTTATACATCTCCCTAACATCCATTATGTCTCATAGAATAATTCTCAAAACCCTTCATCACAACCCATTACAGAAATAAAGACAAAATGACAATTGTATGCTATTTAATATGTCTAAGACGATAACCACTTAAACAATATAAGTCTAAAATATATAGTGACACAATGTGTTTCTTTTGAGGAAACAACAAAACCATTAAAGACGCCACTTTTCATTGGCTAGCATATATTTTTAACTGCAATAAATAAATATAAATAAATAACAATAATGGTAATTCATTTACAAATAATTTTGACACGTTAACTCGAAATCTAGAGGCCACATGGGCAATGTGCCTGGAATTTACAAACTAAAGTATTAGAAGGCAAAACATGCATGATTGAAAGAAAGAAAGAAAGAAAGTATTTTTAACGTCTACGAGGCTAAAAATAGCTTATGGGACATATTGTTTTTCCATCTGGCTTTTGTATTCAGCCCTTTTCCTGTGAAGTTTTACAATAATCACTCCCATCTTCTCAACAAACTCTTTGCTGAATAGATTATCCCAAGAATTAGCTGCCAGAATACTTGCATAATTTTTCCTGCTGTCTTTAAGGGCCTCACATTATAAAATGAAATATTTTTCTGTTTCCACTTTTCCAAACAAACACAAAATACATACATAAAGTGAAGAGTGTGATAGGTCATAAAGTGATTTTCGATTGCCTAACCATTCTCAATAAGAATATGGATTCACTGAACTTACACCATGATTTGGAGACATTTGGTGGACACGAATGAAATTCAATGTGTTATGGTAACGAATGAAATAATTAAAAGAAAATTGTAGAAATGAGAATACAAATACAAACAATGTTGTACAAAATGCATATTTTATTTTTTAATAGCCATGGAGAATGGTGATAGCAATTTTTAAGAAAAGGTGTAGCTATGCACTTTTACCAAATCTATTAGAAGCTTCATTTTATGATTGTGTATATTAAAAAATAAAGACAAAAATAGGAAAAAACATAATAGTTGGAATGCCAACAGAGGGTGTTGAGTTGGAGATAAAAAAAATTAACTCCATGAAGTCACAACTTTTAACTTTTTCATATATTCATAGTATACGGTTTTCTATTTATATATGCTCATTACTATAAAAGTACAATATTTTGCATGCAACCATGGAAGAGTGTCGATGCAATTGGGTATTTAAAAAATAATAATATAATTAATTGAAGGAAGAGTATTGATGCAAATGGACATGCAAAAGTTAAAGATATATGCAAAGGTTAAAGATATAACCAATTGAAGGAAGAGTATTGATACAAATGGACATGCAAAGGTTAAAGATATAACCAATTGAAAGAGAAGTGATTATGCAAGTAGGTATGTAACGAATAAACTATAAAGTAGGCAAGTAGGTAATGAATTAGTGGTTTAATTGTGTTTAATTAAAAATGTTGATTTTTAAGTGGTTTAATGAGACTAATTCAATTAATTCAAATTAGAACATTTTTTTACATGATTAAATGAATTTAATATAAATGGACATATTATTTAGAATATATAAAGAATTCAATATAATTATCAAAACTAATAAAATTGTTTATATTGAAAATTCGAAAAATGAGATGTATTTATAAATATTATAAAAATTATAATGATTGTTGCTTGACCTTTTCCTTTGAGCTTGCAATTTGAAGTTTGAATTACCCAATTTAGTAAAATTGAAGGGGTTGACTTGGGTTAATCTATGAATATGAAAGTAACATTGGGAAGGAACTTGATTAAGAAATTTCTCACAATGCCTTTGGACATATTAATTGCAAGTGATATTAATATAACATTATCTACCACTTTATCACAACAAATCTTCTCGCAAATATTTTTGGATAAATAATCTTGTTAGAAAAAAACAAATTACATAAATAACGATCATAACTAAACTAAGTCAACCATCTTTCTTTAATAGATATTTTTTACATAAACTTTAAATTCCATACATTCCACAAAGAAGATGACACAATGCATTACCTACATGGTAGTTTACTTTAACTTCCCACTCAAACTAGAGATCTAGATAAAGATCTCCACCATTTGTTCCAAATTCATTTTTTCACATATGAACTACCCCATTACCTTCCATACCACAAATTAGGCAAAAAGGTAGATTATTACTATTAAATCTTTCCAATTCATACAAATTATAAAATAAAGCCATGTGAACAAGATGTTGGTGAATAAGGTTTTCCATGGGCCTTGTGTGCTTCCACCACACTTTGCACCTTATATTCTATACAATTATGTTATTAGTCCTTGACGAAGGCCATGACTATAGCAATGAGTTCATCATTGACTGACTATTAGTTTCATGTTTAACTTAAAAAAAATTCTGATTTCCATTCTCGAACTTAGAGAAATCTCAATAATAATTTTATTGAGATTAAAATAAATACAAAAACTTTATTTTTCTGCCATGTTGTTGGCTTTCAACTTTGAAGTGTTATTTCTAAGGTGGTGGCATACATTAATATTTTTGATCTGATCTATATCCTATTCTCAATCCTTTTTTCTTTCTCAGTGTCCATGAATTAACACTTTTGCTTTGTCAGTGCACCGCCTTGAAGCAAATTTCAATGCTAGCTCCATAACTTCAAATGCATTCTATGACAGATTTGCAATGTCAAACATTAGGTAATAAACATGAATGTCAGGTAATAAATGTCATGTTCTTACTTCTATTTGACACTGTCTCACCACCTTACCCCACCGCTTGGCTGCTTGAATGCTATCACTATAATAATTTCCCTGTATAGAAGACTTCAAAAACTTAGACTAAAGTAGCGGCATAACAATATGCAAAATAATTTGGGTCCTTGGTGCTGAGACGGGGAAGATTAAGAGGAACTCTGTTTGATTGTCCAATTTCATTATCTGTTTCAAACAACCACTGGTAAGCTCTATCTCTATCAAAAATTTCAAGTACTTCATGCGGGTTGTTTCCCTTCAAGAGTCCATGATAAATGAAGTCACAATTTTTCGTAAAATGAAAATTGTAGGATGATCCATTACATGTCACAATTTAAAAATGAAATGTAAATATAGTCAAGTTCATAATGTGCAATGTTAGTGTTGCATTTTTCTAAGTCATGGTATTTAAAAGAAAACGAAGAATGAAGAATAAACTGTGTTTTCCTAATGGCTCTGCACTTGCAAACACAATCTTCTTCAACTTTTCTCATGACATTGACACTTGGACAACAATTATGATGTCATACACAATGAACAAGCCACAACTATTCAAAAATAATGGAGATGGTTTGCTTACCTGCCTGCAGTGAAGGAGAGTAATGAGTTTCGTTCCTTGGACCTTCGACTACATTGAAAATACTCAAAGGTGGTGTCGTGATGGTGGTTAGCATGGAAAGGTAAATTACCAAACTTTGCACATATATAAAGACACAACCATCACCCCAAACCATCCATCTAGAAGCATCAAACTGTGTGAAAAGACACCGATAGTTAGAGAAATATTTAACACAATTACATATATAGTATATACCATTAACTTGTTGGGATTCGATGAGGTGACTTCTTGATTAAGAAAAATGGAAATTTGTGGGACTAAATCATTTGCAATAGGACAT
Source organism: Picea engelmannii (assembly GCA_009831015.1). Lineage (NCBI taxonomy): Eukaryota > Viridiplantae > Streptophyta > Pinopsida > Pinales > Pinaceae > Picea > Picea engelmannii. The sequence continues at coordinate 58,309 of ML794627.1, forward strand.
AATGGTGCACAAGTTTTTAATGACACTGAGCTATCTTAGTCAAATTTCCAAAAATAATAAGAAGCAAGATGAAAACTTCAAATTGAAATTACAAAACCCCACCATTGCTTGACCTTATGTTTTTAAGAGCCACATATTTAGAGGTAAAAAAATTAACTTCCCACCAATATTACTTACCCAATTTTCGATTGTCCACACATCCTCATATAATTCTTTCATGCTTACAATAATTTTTATTTCTAGAGCATTGGCTAGTGGATCTATTACATTTATTATGGCACTCCAACCTCCATGTTCATGTCCACTTTAACCATGAATATCAAAATCCAATAGCAGAATATATGTCAATTTTCTTAGGGCATAATTGAAAACTTTGATGCATGCAATTTAAGACCCAACATGGAAATGAAAGATGATTTGAGCATCCCCAACTTTTGCAATTTCTAAAGGATTCCCACAATATCCATACTCATAAGCCCAAATTTTCCCTTCTTACCAATTACAACAATAAACTAATTGTATTATTAAGGCCATAAAACCAACCATAGATTCCAACACAAACCCAAGTGTTAGCATGTCAGAGTAGCAAGGTTTGTTGGAATACTGAGAGGGGGGTGGGGGGGAGAATCAGTATGCGCACTTTTACCACTTTTAACCACAATATATAAACTTCAACTTTATTAGCATATCATCAATGTATCATCTATTATTGCATTAAATATATCATGAACATATAATCATAAGCAACAACACATCAACATCATCACATCAAATACACAGTACACCAGAATTTACGTGGAAACCCAAATGGGAGAAAACCACAAAATGATTTCTTAAAACCACATAATGCCTTCTTATATATTGTCAAGAATACATTCATTGGAAGCACCAAATTCCCAATTCTCCAGCTACAAATGGAAGGATTCTCCAACCTCCTATTTATAGGCTCCAACCTGAAGGAAGCTACAACTCTCTGATTTACCAGCTACAACTGGAAGGAGGCTCCAACCCCCTAGTTTACAGGCTCCAACTTGAAGGAATATCCAACTCCCTGAGTTCTCTAGCTCCAACCAGAAGGAGGCTATGACCCCCTAATTTACAGGCTCCAACCTCAAGGAAGCACCAACTCCTTGAGTTCTCTGGCACCAACCGAAAGGAGGTTACGACCCCCTTTCCTTGCCCCATCCCGTCGCCCTGTAATATAACTATAGATCAAACTTTCACTACCAAAATTATTGCCACTGTCATTCTATCACTGTCAACCTGTCACATCAACCTGTGACTACCACTGTCACATCAACCAACCTGTTACTATCATTGTCATATCAACCAACCTGCCACTAACCCTATCACTGTCATTGTCACTATCACTATCATTGTCACTGTCACTATCACTATCACTGTCACCATCATTGATATACCATCATCAACCATATCCACTCACATAGAAATCACCAACCATGCATCAACTTGTACCAAACAATGCATCAACCATGTATCAACACCTGTACCAAACCTTGCATCAACCATGCACCAACACTTGTACCAAACCGTACATCAACCATGCACATCAATACCTGTACCAAACCATGCATCGACCATGTACCAATACATGTACCAAATCGTGCATCAACCATGCACCAACACCTGTACCAAACCGTCAACCATGTACCAACATGTACCATAAATCATGTACCATGAGATGTGCCACAACCATATACCATATCACTTATAATATGTCTCAATCATCCCATACACCATGTACCATAATATATCAACAATAAAGTGCCTCAACAAAGTACCAAAGCATGTACCAAGATCACCAACATATGCCTCTAACCATGCACCATATCATCAACCATATACCTCAAACAACATGCCAATCATCCATAGACCATGTACCTCAAACATGTGCCTCAAGTATAAACCATGTGCCAATATCTCAACAATATACTAACCATGCATCAAGCATGCACCATAACCATAACATGTAACTCTCAAATCATGCACATAAGCATACTTGTAACCTGTAGATACCCCGTTGTATCAAATATAAAAAAAATAGACCAACGTAGGCATCAACAACCTGACACAAACATCTCCCTTCACTTCTGTCTTGTCCTTGCGGGACAAAGACTTCATGTCACGCGAGGCCTCGCATGACGAGCCCTAGGCAACCCGTGGGGATGCCTTGAGGGACATTAATAGTCTGACTCGTGGGGGTCAACCAAACTAGGGATTCCTCATAAATACCCGCTCTCCTCTGCAACCCCAAAACTCCCACACTTCTCACTTGTTGCTACCTCAGATTTCGCCATCGCAAACTAGCCAAAATATCACTTTCTCACAAGATATATATTCAATGAATGTGTATGTGAATGTACTTATGAGAGACTCCTTGAGGTGTATTTATACTTTTGCCAAGTAACTTCTCTCCTTAATATTAGGGCTTCTTGAACTTTCTTGTTGCAACCACTTTACCCTTTCATTAATGACTTGTAACCAATTAGGGGCTTCTTAACCATTCTTTGGGGATTCCAACTTCATGAGGGAATATCTCCCTAACCATAAGGAACCATGTGGTGTACCACCTATCACTGGAAACGAAATAATGAGTACTATCCATCTATGAATGTGTTACCTACATTTATACTATCCTTCATGTCCATTTTCCTTGATCAACTTTGGGTCCCATAATCACACCTTTGGGGCTTTGTGTAGACTTCATCAAGTGCACCCATCACATCTGCTGATATCAACCACTCCTGTTGACATCAATGACATCTAACTCACAATCAATCTCAATCACATCTCTGAGGTATCTCGAATGCTCCAAGGGTTGACATCAATGACAACCAATTGTCGAACAAGGTTTCCTTAATGAAGTGCCCACTGGACAATTTACCAAGATAATAGAATTGAAACATCTACTCAAACAAAAACGTTTTCTTACCATGTCAAGGCATAGAGCTGGATAGAGTTTACCATTATCTCTATAGCTTACCTTGCTAATGGGTGAGAAACTCCCTTCGCTAAGGGGTAACAAGGCAACTGACTTAATCTAGTTGTTGTTTTTATTTCCATTTCTTTCTAGTATTATTGTTTTTCCATTTACAAGCTTGGAAACTGGAAAAAAAGGCAAGCCAAAATTAAATTGCGCCTATTAAACCGAGCAACTTCCAAAGTTCATCCAACCAAAAGTTTTGAGTTTTGGCAAATTTTGTAAATTTTGAGTTTCAACACATAGTTGGACTGAATGTGCCCTAGTGTTGTAGAACACACCTTCCTTTACTTTGCGTGCCCTATTGTAATATGTGCACGAACTTGTCCCTAAAATACCTAAAGTTTTGCATCAACATAAACTCAACATTTTAAGTTGGGAATTTTAAAACCAGAAAATTTTTCTGCATTACATAGATGCATAGATGCTTGTAATGCATAGATGCCATTATAGACATCACGAAATATGAGAAGAATATATTTTTCCCAGAAGTAGGTGGTGCCTCTGCTCTCAAGACCATTGGCTAGAGCCTTCTCAAAAACTCCATGATGAGAACACAATATTTGGTTCAGCCCAAATCATAGATAGTATGTGCATGGTGGGTGACCATAATATTCGTCTTGATTATTGATTGAACTTATATTTAATATAGGTTGTTGTTCCTCCATATTCATGTGTCTCACACCTGTATGCCAAAAGTTTTACACATGCATGCTAGCGTCCATTCTCTTAACAAGATATTAACATTATAATATCGATTGACCATATGTTGTACGTGCTAGGAATGGACCCTCCGAAGATCTTATCAATCAGAACATGAGCCTACCTTAGATGTTGACTTCACAGTGATTTGTATCACAAAGTCATTATTAATATAAAAAAATACTAAACAATCATTTAATCTAAATCTAAAACAAAATACATGTCAATCTATAAAATCAATTAGGACTTATTTCTTAAATAATTATATATGCTTACATCTAGTCAACAAGGACATCACCATGTAATGACTCTTGTTAGTCCCTGCCATGGGACTATAGCAATGAGTTTGCTTTTGATGTGACATTAATTTGCTTTTTACCATAAATTTGTGTATGCATTGTAATGTTTAACATAGGAAAACAAATATATATTTTTTGATATAATAAAAATATTTGTGTTTCTCATTTCTAATTGGTTGATAGAATTGAAGTGTTATTGCTCCCTTCACGTCTTTCAATATGTAGAATTAATTACTTAATCAATGAATTTCACCAATCACCACATCTAAATACAAAAAGTTGTACTATATATTTATTATTATGCATTATTATATTTATTATTTATTATTATATTTATATTATATTTATTATCTAATATATTATTCAGATTATATTTATTATGTAATATAATAAATATTATATAAAAATATAAATTTGAAAGATATTTTTAAAATGCAATTTGCATTTTGCTAGCTTAACTTAATTGGAAGGAAATTTAGGTTAATCCCAAAACTATACAACATCCACATTAAAGTAAAAATGTGGTCAGATCCTGACCAATACGACATATGACAAATCTATAAACTAAGTGTCATGGAGCAACACGTCTTCCTCCATTCCTTGTGAGTCTAGGTCGAATTCTTTGAATTCCAATCTTTCTGACGGTATAGTTATCAGTGTTATTTTTTTTCATTTAAAATCTTTACAAATTGATTTCTTTTAAGACTATGAAACTAGCCCCTAGTTAACATATTGTTCATGTTTCACAGTAATCATTATCATCAATAATTATAGGGTGTTAGTTATCATCTCCATTCCAAATCTACTTGGCAGGGACTATGGTGCCATGCAACCCTTGTTATATATGTCTTCATAAATTTGAATTCCATACCATGCTATTTTATATCCATTGTGTTATTAGTCCCTGCCATGAGACTATAACAATGAGTTTGCTTGATGTGACATTGATGTGACATTAATTTTTTTTTACCATAAATTTGTGTATGCAATGTAATGTTTAACATAGGAAAACAAATATAATTTTTAGATATAATAAAAATATTTTTGTTTCTCATTTCTAATTGGTTGATAGAATTGAAGTGTTATTTCCCCTTTCACGTCTTTCAATATGTAGAATTAATTACATAATCAATTAATTTCACCAATCACCACATCTAAATATAAAAAGTTGTACTATGTATTTATTATTATGCATTATTATATTTATATTATATTTATTATCTAATATAT